>JBBUKS010373177.1:0-19416 GCA_038050645.1 Hedychium gardnerianum
CCCTCTTTGGAGGGAATGGAAATTTCTCGGAGCCATTCACTCGTAGGGCCATTCACTCTACGGGAAAAATATACCATAACTCTCCCCTTATTTATATTTGCCCTTGGTTCCTTTGTGGTTTTCTCTTTTATGAGGCTTCCCTTCCTGATCTTCTTAGTCAACTTTTCCGGAGGGCATTCCTTCGACTCTCTCTTCTGTGGGCTGTTTCGGGGAGCAGATGCCCTTTCGCCCGTCCTGGAGAACGTCTCTCGGGTGAGCCAAAAAAGCGGGGGGCGCGTACTCGAACTTATAACTTCCAAACAAGAAAAAATACCAGTTAAGTCATTCAACATTTTGATGGGCATGACATACCACCACGGACGAATTCCTCATCAACTCCTTCTCAGGGCGGTAACCAAAAACAATGCCACACTGAAACCAGAAAAAACACTACCATCAGGGAATACACTAACGAAAAGACATTAGACCGCGACTGTTCTGAAGATGTCATTTGGCCACTACTTCGACGACGATGTGGCAATACAATATCTGAGATTCTTTTAGTCACAGAATGAAGAATAGAATGGAATTGAATTACAACTCTTAGTGCACCGCCGCCTGGAGAGGACGAACGGGGCTTTTTATTAGAAGCGAGTTAGAAGCGTCATAAGGGGAAGGGTTCTTTCAAAAACTAAATGGGATGTAAGACAACAAACAAATAGATGGGAGCAGGAGATCTTTATCATTCAGCGCAGTGCAGCTTATATAGATAGGGCAAAGCGCTGGTCACGTAACAGACAACATAGTAGCTACTACTATTTTATTTGACGATATTGATTTGAATTGATCGTTGCGAATTCGGATTCCATTGGGACAACAACCGATAGATAAGCAAGCTGCTTCTATTCGTATAAGAAGAAGGCTTTGCTTCCAGCTTGAAGGAAAGTGAGACACACTACAAGTATTTGATTCAGCTTTTTCTAAGAAACTGAGAGAGAGAGTCCTAGAGGTTCTTCTCCTGGCTAGCCATTGCCAATTGCCTTCCCTGCCATTGGAGTTTTTCTTGAAGTTGAAGTCCATTTTGATGTCGTGTCTGCCAGTTCATTATTTGCTTCTCTCTTGGAGCTAGTTGTAGTTCCTGTTAAAGGCCAAATTGAATGTCCAGAAAATGGTAGGGCTAATTTCATTTCCTTCCATGACCTCCAGGAGTTAATGGCTTTGGGAAATACCATGCACTCGTAGGGAAATACCATTCACTCTACCCTCGGCCCTTACCAGTCGCCCCTTGCATTCCTGTTAGCTTTCCATGAGTTCTTTCCGATAGGTTCTTCTCTTTCGTCCGCTCCATTTAAGGAATTCCCGGTTGCATGCTTTAGGAGGGACTCATAAGGTGACCTGCTAATACGTATTTCCGCACCGAAAGTGAAGAGTGCTTCCGCCGATAAGGAGATTGCTTTGGCTGGCGTGGCGCTTCTTTCTGTTGTTCTTTCGCGGGACAACAAGAGACTACTTAGAATGTTAAGATGTCGCGCTCAGAGTAGAGCCATACTCATTTTGACGTCAATAGTGGAAGGCATAAGGCATGCACCAATTCATTCTATCACCAAGAGCTTCTATTCCGACACAAGAAGAGGGGCGAGTGAAACGACGCGCTCATGAGCTTACATAATCCCTTTCCAAGCTAAACCCTATCTTCTATCTCTCTGGAATCCATTCCTATGACCTGGCTTTCTTTGAGTACTAATCCGGGAAGAGGTTTGCACGGCTCCAAGAAGATCAAACCAATCTCGACACGTCCGCACTCTGGCACCAGAGCTTGACCCTTCCCTCCACTCCTGCGCCTCTTCCTTTGCTTCTGGCCTTCCCAAAGATATGATGAATATGAATGTAGCATCGCCTCACCTGTCAGTTCCATCGACTCACTACGCATCTAACCCTACTGTAGGTGTGATCCTGCTGTAGTCACCGTCGTTCTCATCCCACTTTCTTCCTGTCCACTCATCTTTCTATGAACTAATGACTTCAAAACAGTTGAGTGGATCGGCCGGCTTCTTCCAGCAGTTGAATTGAGTGAAGGGGGATGGGCTTGTCATCGTCCACAGAGTCGTTCCTCGCGCCCAAAGACACTAGAGGGGAATGATCCCTGAAGAAGCCAGAAAAGCCAGTCAAGAGGTTCGGGGTTAGGAAAGAGAGAAGAGGCTATAGATTCTTCTTTTCCCTGACTACTCTTTCCTTCTTGGCTAAGAAGTTATAGAGCCAAAATACAAATAAGAGAAAGGACGGCCATCACTAGACAGACTGGTCAGGCAGAAATTAGGAAAGGAGATTTGGGCAATTGGGGCATTTTCCCGAACGTCCGATATCCTTGACCCCCGTTCGGCTTTGCTCCTGACTCGTCATTATTTGTAATTAATCTCATTCACTCTCGAATAGAGCCCTTCATGAGAGAAGAACTCATAGGTATTGAGTGCAAGGACTGATGGAAAGCAAGGAACGAGCGATAGCGACGTAGAGAGCTTGACTTGATTGCCAAAAAGGCACGATGTGCGGATAACCTGACTTGAGAGCAGAGACTCCGTAGCTTACGCGAGAGCAGAGACGATAGCCGAGGCCCGGAAAAGAGTGATTGTTTCAGCACCGTGAAAGCTGCTTACCAGATGAGTGTGCCACATTCCTATAAGCACTCCGGACCTCGAACTCCCGTAGGTCGGGGGTCTCAGGCCTAGCTCCCGGACTGGAATGCAACTGGATTCATAATCCCGATCGAAAAAGCACAGAATGTGGTACGGAGAGTGATCTGAAATAAAGGAAAGAGGAACGGAGTTCCACAAAGAAAGGAAGGCAAGGGGAGGACCATAGACCAAGCCGCAAACGAATCAGCGTAAGGAGCCCGGAGCAGAAGGCGAGAGGGACAGCCCCGTCGAAGCCCTTTACGTGGAGGCCGAAGGCCCCAAAGCGCCTAGGTCCTCACGCCCCGGAACCATCGAACGAAATTGCCCGATCGATCGATTCTTATATAACTCGACCATCGACCATCATCGGCACGGTCGAGGCGAGCCGCCCTTGCCCTTAACGTAACCTTAACGTAACTACCTCTGTCCGCAAGATAGAATATGAAGCGTATAATAGAAGTTTCAAGATTCTCTTTTCCTTTTCGTCATGGGCGGGGTATTAAGATTATTGGGCAATTCTAAAAGAGCATACCGAGTCGGTAAGACATAAGCATCACCGGCTCCTTCATGGCAACCAGTCTTTTCCGCAAGCCTTACCACTCTCGCTTTGATTTACCTGATCGAGATGTATGGGAAGCATTTCCGGGGCCATTGCGACTATATTAAGAGCTTGGCTTATTAAATGGTAATTGCTAATTCAACCGTCATTACGGGTAAAGCCCTGGATCAGTCCTTGTCGAAGGATAATTGGATCGAACGAAGGGCAGTTTACGAGAGGATTGAAGCGGTGTGAAGCCGATACGTACGAGCAAGGCTTTATCAAGAGTGTGAAGGCTACATTCCATTCCAATGCGATTGTGGCAGTTCCGTCGTTTGAAGAGTGTGATAAGGGACCCCTTTTCTAAGATCGGAATTGTGATGAGAGAAGTCTGGGATAGTCCGTCGGGTCAGGCTGGACTACCTGATCCCCAATCACTAGCGCGTAAGGTTCCGAATCCCATCCCACCGGAATCGTAGTCAGGAATGCCGACCTTTCAAGGAGTATGGTGCTCCACTCGCCCATGAATGGTAGTAATAGAGCACCCGATTCCACGTAAGTCGGAGGCGGGTGCGAATCACTCTTCATTAGCAAATAAGGGTGCCGAAGGGACGTCCGGCCAGCTCTGTCTTGAACCTCTAAGCAAGATAAGAGTGAAGCGGTGCGGAGCGACTCAAATGAGAGCGCTAACCCTAACTGAACGAAAGCCAACGAAGATGCAGTTAACTAAACGTCACCGCTCCTTTAGTTGCCCCTGGGTTTAGTGGACGGGATTAAGTGAGGGAGCGGTATACGATGGGAAGGATCAGATTAGGCCTCGAATGAGGAATGTGTGTGCCTGTAGAATAGAAGAAAGCAACAATTCTCAGTTGATTCAAAGGAAGACAGGAGAAATGGCGAGATTTTGGCCTCTTCAGGCGGCATCTTCAACTGTCTGGGCTGCACCTTCTTGCTTTGGTGATCTTTTACCCTTTTAGTAAGGATTCAGCGGTCTACCTCTACCAAGCCAAAGCTCTTTAGGAAGTAGACTCTTCATGTATAAAGAACGACTCAAATGTTTATTTAGCCGATGCTGCCACCTTGCAAGCTGACGAAAGCCAGCACCACCTAATCTCATCAAGAGTGGAAAACAGAGATGAGGATCTTTTTGACGTTGCCAGCCCGAAAGGATGATGAGAATGAAAAAGGTCTCGAATAGAGATAGGACTGAAATCCACACTCATCTTCACGTCGCTTCTACGCAGCGATTACAGCGTGAATGAAGGAGTCTCAATTTATACTCCTTAAATTGAGACTCCTGGAATTCACTCTTCCCTCGTCGTGAATGGCAATTCAAAACGTAGAAAGATCTACCCCGTCGCCACGTCGCTTTGCAGCAATGACTTAATAGTATTTTTGCGTGAATGGACATTCAAAACGTAGAAAGATCTTCCCCAGCTAGCCTGGAAAAAGAAAGAATTGTAGACTCAATATTAAGTTCGCCATTCACTACATACCAGTTAATTGCTTAGGCTCGTTTTAAAGTTAGGGAGAGAGAGAGAGAGGGGTTGTTTGGACGAGCATTATTTTCATTACCGCGACGTGGTAGATCTTTCGTAGTGAAGAATAGCCATGAACGCAAAAATACTATTAAGTCATCGCTGCGGTGCTACGCCACTCTTAAAAACTCCTTTAACACGTCGCTCCTACGCTCCTTACCAGTCGCCCCTCAACTCATTCACTTCAGGAGTTGGACTCTTTCCATGAAGTCTCAGCCGGGCATGATACCTAGAACGACTAAATAGGGCATGATGCCTAGAACGGTTGGTTGGAAAGAACTTCACTCGAACTCCACTCTTATATTCTTTCAGTCAGGTTCGAAAGAGCAGCAACGGAAACAACAACTGGAATTCCTATTCACTTACGCAGCTGCTGGTTCCGTTCATGGTTTCTTTGGAGCTTTCTCGGGACTACTATTATAATAAGGAAATGTTCGGCCGACGGTGGGAAGGACTTGTCACAAGAATCACTCCTCTTTGTCTGTGGCCTCAGTCTAGGTAATGCTATGGACTGCGCCTACTTCTCTTTTCTGGTCGCGAACAATTCTTTCAAAGTGAGCAATAACTACAATAAGGGCTGAGGAAGGATCTTCCCCTCAATTGAATAAGAGAAGAAAGATTGATAGTCGTTAATCTCTCCCCCCCGTCTTCCGAGCAACTCCGCTCAATCAACATGGAAATGGATATCACTTGGATCGGTGACTGGTGAAATGAAAAGATTAAGTCATTGGTCAAAGCGATTCTATGACCTCAAACAATGCTAGCTTCATTCCTCAATCCCAATAAAGGATATAGATTTCCTCTTCCCACTTTATAATAAGAGAGTCGTAAGCCGCTAGCAGTCCACTATAGCATTCCGCTCTTTCAATCAATCAAGCGTGCCAAGCGAATCGGATCATAGTGCGAGAGCACATGAATCAAGGTCTAGCTTTTCGGATCTTTGACACATGGAGTACAGAGAATCGGCTGAGCTGCGAGCACGACTTCTGCTCATATGTATGACCTGCTTACTTTTTGCCGGAGTTCCGAAAGGGGCATTCTCTGAACGGAGATCTTGCCAATTGTCAAAGTGTCCTCGTCTAGTACCCAGTGAGCCAGGGTGCTACATCTCCTTCTTTTTACCTCACCTACCGCCCATGCCTTAGGCAATGAAATAGTTCTGGATGGTAGGTTCTTTCTTCGAAGTGCTAGGGCTCTCTCTCTCTGCTCTCATTGCCTTAGCCATTCTTTCCTCAGCGCGCTCAGTGCCTTTCAGAGTTAGGGCGCTTTCTTTGGTCTTGTGTGCTTCTGCACTACATCGCACGGTTAAAAGCACATTCTGCTGATGTTGTGCGATAAGAGAGAGGCTGTGCGAGAGAAAAAGCACATCATGTGCGATAAGGGCGAGCGAATGCGAGAGAGTATGACGATCCAAGTAATGAAGAGGATGTGCTGGTTGATCTACCTCGATCTAGTGCGATAATGGACCGGAAAAGCACAAATAATGACGAGAATGTGCGGAATGCGCTATAGTGGAGACGCGCTCCTAAGGGCACGATCCAAGTAATGAAGAGGATGTGCTGGTTGATCTACCTCGATGTGCGATAACTGGTAGAGTGCGATATAGGGCGAGCAAGCGTAGGTAGCGAGGTTTCCGACGCGAGCGAGATACTCGCGAAGAGTAGTTGAGCGTAGATAGCGATAGCGACGCGCGGTATAGGCTCGAGCGAGAAAAGCACTTCTTGCGCGGGCCGCAACTATTAAGTAGAAAGTCCATGTGGTGGAGCCTCTCGCCTCAGTGCTGACTTGCCCTTTCTTCTTTCGGCCCAACCCGCGGCTGTATGCAGGACGTCATCGACCAGGATCATTCAATACGACGAAGACGGGAAATGAAATGACACTCTCTCACTTTCTTTTATCGCATTGGAATTGGATCTACCTAACTTATCAGTAGATTAGCCAGTAGCAGTAGCTCGTCAGCTTACTCTAATTCATAAGTCTTCCCCTCGTCCTTTGCTTGAATCTTGAAATCAAGGGTCAATCCCACTGGAGTCCGGGGAGGCAAGAGATGTTGATAGGTTAACTTCAATGACTCTCGAGGAGCGAGAGCAGGGCAATGGCTATACGATCTCCTCTTTTCAGTCTCTCGTGAGGTAGTGAAGTCGATCATAAAGTAGTGCTTTTTTCCCTTCATACGAAAGCAAAGACCATTCTCTTTCAAGTGCAGAGGCACCTGTCCGCTCCTTTCTTACCGAGTCCTCGTCCGGAGCAGCTTAAGAATGGAATTTCCGTACGAGCTACTCGCTGCTCAAAGTTCCGGTTGATAGGCAGTAGAGTTATTGTCTGAGAGTATGAGTTCTGGGGGAATGTAAAGAAGTATTCGGCACTACACCTATATACATATAAAAGGCTGCTCCTTGTCCTTTCCCGGTAGGCTCAATACAACGGGGGGCCTCAGGCCATGAATAATCTTTGCTCCGGAGGAGTTCGCGTACATTAGGAGAACACTTTCACCACTACTGAGCTATCGAGCGCTGTCCGATCTTTCAGCTTGAATCTCCGCTCTTCGAGGCGTCATTATCATTCGCTCCTCACTCTCCCTTACTTGAGAGCCATCTTATTCGAAAGACTGTCTTCCTTCCCTTGTGCTTCTTTAGCGCATCATTAACTATTGAGTCTCTTCTACGCATTGTGCCAATAGCTTCCGGGAGGGAAAGACTAGAGCAACCGGAGCGTAGCCGTATGCAAGGCTCGTGAGGAAACAGGAAAGCACTCTACGGCACGGGACTCAACAGCAGCATTTAATCTTCTAGGCCTTCTTAGTCATTCTAGGTATTTGCTTGTTCGCGTCGTTATCACTCGCAGCGATTAACTTAACAGTATTTTTGCGTGAATGAGCAGATCTTTCGTAGTGAAGAATAGAAATTTCATTCCCTCCAGCGATATCTAATCATTATTGCGTGAATGGTAATATTCTTTTTCCCGTAGAGTGCATGGTATTTCCCCCCCCAAAGAAAATAAGGAGTGCATGGTCTTTCCCGTAGCAAATGTTGATTGGCTGCTTTTCGGTGCCTGTCCTTTCGAATGTGAGCTCTCCAATCCAACTGCTGCCGAATATATAACATTAATTGCACCATTTACTCTAATCTCAGTTAATTCACCATTCCCGATCCTTTCCTTATTATACGTACTTCTTGGAATGCACAGCTGCTGCAGTTCATGGTGATAAGTACTCGAAAGCCGGAGATAGCGTTAAGAAGTACGCTTGATCTGCACTAATTACTAACTGTTGCTTATCCCCGTTCAAGCAGGGACGAGCGATAGCGACGTGTTCCATATAAGGAGTGACTTCTTCACCTTTTCTCGGAGCAGAGCCAGCTGCATAAGACGGAAAGGACTGCTTAAAGGCTGCTACTCCAGGTGGAGCGTAGATAACAGGAACTTTGAACCGACGTGAGCAACGAGCTAATCTAAGTCTGAAATAGTACCCGCTACTGACCCAGCTACAGGTAAACTTAAAATGCCCTCTCCAGAACTCGGACCATGAACAAATGCCGTACCCCTCAAGAGCGAGTGTCCAGTTTGATTGAAAGAAGGCCCTATACCCGTCTTTATAAAGCCAACCAATGCCCCAGCCCCGTGTTATCCTTCGCTTATCACTGTATCGCTCCTGCCGTCGATTAATCTCCACTCTGTGCTCTAGTGAATGTTCTAATTCCTACTTTAGTCAGTAAATGGGATTGGAACTCATGAATTCCTGCTAGTCAGGCTTAGGTGAAGTTCTAGCGCCCCCATTTATGAATGAGATCAAAGGCTTTGTTGGTGGTTCTTCTCTCCGGATCCCTCGATAGGGTCCCCTAGGGCTGAGTTTAGGTTCTCTATATAGAGTGAAAAGCAGCTTCCTTCTGTCTTCGCCCTTTTCTTCAGTATTGGCTTTATTATAGATATATGAACAATCATAGTTGAAGACGACGGAGCCCCACCACCTATGCCTAGTGCTTGAGATCATGTGCCTTAGATCGTCTGAAGGGAATCCCAATAGATAGAAGAGAAGGCCGATGTGTCCTACTCAATACAAAACACTCGTTTGATTACAGACAGGGAAGATAAAGGAAAGATGCGATCACAGGGGTGAAAGACTGGGATTTTTGGACTTATTAGGAAGCCAAGGGATCTGTGCCAGAGCTATCATTATGTGGGTCCTTCATCATCCAATAGCTTCATAAGGATTCATGAAAGGGAGATGAAAGGGCTCGTACATAAGGGAGCACAATGCGCTACATCCGCTCTATCATAGCGTTGCCGGTACCATCTTTCACCACTAAGTGTATTGTGTACTACCGACCCGATGTATTCAATATAAGGGGCACGGACTATCAAATACCTTTCATATGCAGCTGCTGGTGTAGCTCCTTAACTTAAGATGTTGAGAGTCTTTCATCGGGTTTCATCTTTCCTGTTAGTCATCGGGTTTCATCTATCCTGTTAGTCTTAGTATGGGATTCAGACTTGAGTTCAAGTGAAGGGACGAGCGATAGCGACGTGGAGAACGGCTACTTATGCTTAAAGTCCTTGATAAAGGCCTTAGCGCTACGCCTGTCCTCTCTCCTGAATTTTCATATTCAGATTCAGATACTTAACAGGTCGGTCAAGATCTTGATCGGTATCTTCAATTATCATTCGCTCTATTCTCCTTTCAGTCGCCCCTTCCCTCTTAATCTTAGTGGTATATAGATGAGATCATTCGTTAAGTTGAGAAGACATAATTAATATTAAAAGAATAAGACTTTAATTCTAAACAATTAATAATAAGATCGAGAAAGCGGAGCCCGCTTCGCTGTGGAATTTTCTTTCCCAGCCTAGAAATGACTTAAGTGCTCCGGCAGCCTAAGATCTGGAATGAAAGCTCATTCGTTAACTCAAGTCCGGGAAAAGAGAAGTAGAGACCATATGCGTAACAAATGCATTAACTTGACTTCACTTAAGGGTAAGAGGGTGACGAATCCAATTCTGTGTTAGTATAGTTCATTCACTCTCCCCTGAATTCACGACAGTAATGTTCCAGCTTTTTAATGTCATTTTTTCCCTTGCTCTCTGGAAAAGTTTCCTGTAAGAGTCACACTTAAGCTAAAGAGAATAAAAGAGTCAATCCGTGACGCCCCAATCTTGTCAACGACTTTGGCAGCCTTGCCCTTACTAGGATATTCATTCTTGCGCTAGGTTTTTATTCCTGGTTCAGATCTTCCCATATTTTTGGAGAAGGATATTCCTCTGGCCATTGTCTTCTTCATTGTCTGGATCTGAGAACAAATTCTGGCCTTTTGAATAAATAGAAATGGGCATAGAGAGCAAGCAAGTCCTAGAACTAAAAGAAAGAATGCTTTAACGCTTCGTGACACAGTTCGCTACCTTTCCTATGCTTCTTCTTTCTAACGCTCAGCTACTCTCTGAAAACCCCATAGGTCATCCCCCTCAAATGTGAGACCTCGGATATGCGATATGCGGACGCCAGTGAATCCCGATCCTGACACACGCCCTTACCACTTTGATAGTCAAGATGTGAGTCTCATTGAGGAGTGCTGGACGTTCAAAAGGAGGGTGCAAGTCTCTTTTGGAGTATTGAGAATTGATAGAAAGTCATGGAGACTCCCATCTGATGAAGGCTGAAAAAGATGTTGATGCAGTCTTCGAGGTAGAGGTCAATGTGCCCTAGACTCGAACCCCTGTTAACCCTGAGCAAGAACTCCAATTAAAGTCACTGCATCGAGGGTAGCCTCAGTCCAAGGGACAATTTTCTATCATTACGTCCCCTCACCTATTGCAATTCCCGTCACTTTGATGATCGTAGAAGCTGTGATTGAATCAGTCAAAGCGGTTCTAGTGCTTGAGTACTCCTATCCCTAACTCTTTTCCCGTACAAAAGGAAGAAGGCAGTACCATGGGTATACGATTGTAAGGTCGCAGCCCCACGATCCAATCCAATTCTCAATTGGGAGTGGCTAATGTGAGCCAGTCTGTCTTGACTCCTCCCCTCTTATTTGACTTCTTTTTGCACACCAGATCTCCTTTCAAATAGAAGAGAACAAGAATAGAAGCGCTTCCCCGTTAGTCTTTGGGAAGGTCTTCCGTGGAGTAGCTGATTTAACCTTTTCTGATTTTGAGTAAGTCAAGAGTATTGTGACCTCTGTGAATCTTAAGCTAAGGACTAAGGAAGCCAATTTACCAGCGTTGATGACAACCTGGTAGTGAAACCAAAATCCTCTAGGAATTTCTCTTGGTTGTCCGCCCCCAGTTCTAATAAATGTAGGGCTAAAAGAGCTCGGCACCCTAATCTCTCTCATTGAGATATGAAGAAAGATTTTTTTATCACAAGGAGGCTTTCTACTCTACAGATCCGGTTCATGCTATTTGTTGAGTTCAGTTCAACAATTTGATCATTTTATGTTTTGTTTTCTATAAATGAGTTTGATTGAATATCTAGATTATTATATTAAAAAGGATAGGCATTGAAGCGATCGAGCGAGAGAAAGAAAGAAAACTATTGCACACGCTCCTCATTCGCCCTTTACTAATATAATCAAAGGTAAGGCAAAAGCGAAAGTGAAACTACGAGCTAAAAGCAGGCGTGCCCTATTATAAGATAATATGATACCATCCCCCACCTTTGGCGCACTTGTTTGATGAGCTAAGCCTAAGCGCCCTATAAGTCAAAAGCTAGCCTTACAACTAAAAGCAAGTTTTTCCTGTGCTTTACTTGCAGGGCTAATGAACGACCCTTTGATCTATGTCGTTCCAAGTTCAGCCAGGTCTGATTAGTTGTTCAAAAATGAGTGGAGCGAAGGACCGCGGTCATACTTTTAAACGAGATGACCTGGGGCGATTGATCGATTCTCCCGTTGACTCTAATTCTTCGTTCCCGAAGGATAAAAGTACAGACTAATAGAATCGTCGAGCACTATAATTAGAATCCGACGGACCGACCTAGTGATAGGAAGAGAAAGAGCAGATCGCAACTGGCGAGCGATCAATTGGCTCTCTGTTAGAGGAACCCGAAAGGCGAATTCAGGCTCAATCTAAGGATTGATAGATCGATTGGAGATTGATTGAGTGCCCTATTAGAGAAGGCCGATGGGTAGACCCAATATCTATCAGTACTCGCGATCTGGGGAGTACCCAGGGAACTCATAAGGCCTCTACATTGAGGGCGCTCTACGTGAAAAAGGAGAAGTGCACTTTTTCATAACCTCTGTTTTCCTTCAGCACCAAGAGGGAATGGAACAAATCCATTCCCTACTACTCCTGGCGCCAACTAGCTGGCTGGCACCAGGTCGAGATTCTATTTTAGTATACATTCACGTATTATTCCATTTTCTAGGCCAAGAGGGAATGGAAATTTATCGGGGCCATTCACGTATTATTTTCTTTGGGGGCATTGGAACAATCACAAATGTAGGAAGGAACTGGTTGATATAAAAAGATCTCTGACCATATGGTCTTAAGTTGAGTATAGTACTCAGCAATAGTCATATCCCACTAACTAAGATTTTGAACTTCTTATATTATTCAAGCTGAAATATCTTAGCTTCATTTCCTCGGGGGCAAGATGTCTTAATTCCACACTTCCCTTACTTGAAGTGAAGTTACTCTCTTCAGGGCAAGTCAGTCAGGTTAGACTAGCCGACGCTTTGGCTTTTAAAGAGAGAGGATCCTTATGCTTAAGGCCTCAATTAGCATTATATAGAGTCACTTTTTAGCAATATAGCAGTCATTGAGACAAAGACTTAGCACTGGAGTAGGATCCGGAGGTGTAATCACTCTTTTTAGAATGTTGTCTGGTTGAAAGCTGGCTAAGCCCAGGCAATGAAATTAACTAGTGGTGGGACATGCCCAGAGTGGTTTTTGCTAGAATAAGCTGTTTCTTTGGATAGGAAATAGAGAACCTGAGAGTGAAGAATGAGAAGGGTCCAGTAGAAAAAATGACAAGCGTACCTGTCCTGCTAGCACTTGCAGCAAGTCAGTCCTGGAAGATAGATGTGGCAGATGGACGTGAAGAATGCCTTTTTACATAGAGAATTGGATCGAGAAAGATAGATGGAGAAAGAGTCTCGATCAAATTCTGTGTGCAAATTGATAAAAGCTCTCTACGGCTTAAAAGAAGGTTTGACTGGTAATCTTCCTTCATTTTGAATGAAAAGTGGTAGAAGAGCAGGCCCGATCCTTATCCGATATCAGGCCAAGAAGACTCTCTTGGGCCATAGTTGCGGAGTGGGAATTTGCCTCTGGCTCTGTGTCCTTGGATTGCTCTTGCATATGATGCTCCTCTCCTCTTGCAGCTCCTACTGCTCTTTTCTTGATCTGGTCTTGGAAGCTTTTATGATGGTATGCCTCTAGGAAGATCTGGTACTTTCAGGGATTTCGCACTTCAATTATGACTGTAACTTCTATCTTTGATCTCCGGGAAAGCACAGAAAATGAATCTGCTAATGAAGGTTAGAGATTCGGTCTTAAGGAAGAAAGTGAGAATATTGTAGCCGCTCATGCTTATTTTGGCCGATTGATCTGAACATATGCTAGTTGAAAGAACTCTCCTTCTTGACTTGACATTTCTTCCTAGCAGCTTGGCCTAGGTATCTGGTTTACTGCTGAACCGCACTATGGCTTTCAACCTCAATCTAAATGCTTGAAATTTCAACCAATCTCTAGTTGATAGTCAAGGTCGTCTAATTAATACCTGGGCCCTCTATTTTATCTTCTAGGGATGAGGAAGGAAGAAGGTGATGTCCGCTCCAACTGGATAAATTGGAACTGGAAGAAGCTATGCTACCTTTGGCTTTCCTTCCGCTTTCCGGTTCAGGGTCAACTGGAGCTTGGTCAGGTACTAGAATGAGGGGGTCTTAGCCGACATGCGCCTACTCAACTCTCCACGAAAGTTGGCTACACGTAACTATGTCAAACTCAAAAGAGAAGACGCTTCCGCACTACCCCATTAGTCCCATTCTTGAGTGAGCCACCCCTCAAATCAAAAGAAGAAGAGGCTTGACCTGCTACGTACGGCTCTTCCTACTCTTCAACTTCTTTCTACCGGGATTGCTATTCAAAGACACTGTAGAAAGGGGACAACAATAGGCAGAGTCCTCTTTCTTAAGGAAGAAAGTTCGGCTGACCAAAGCCATCTTCAGGCCCACGTCTAGGATAAGATGCCCTCTATCGGCGATAGTTTTCATGTCTTTAATGTGAACCATCTATAGTAAGTTAATACCGCTTATAACGATAAGGAAAGATAAAGTGCAACGTTTAAACCATTGTCTTTTGGAGCTGGGACAAGGTCGTAGAAGGAAATGCTCTCTTTTTTGAAGTTCAAATCGCTTCCCTTCAATAAGATCGTAGCGTAGAAATGACCACCAAGATGCTTAAAAGCGGCGCCCGACTCCCTAACCTTGGGGGTAGTGCGTCAGCCCTTGCCCCCTCTTCCCCATAAGCCTCATCTGCACCTGAAGAAGAGTCATCATTTGCCGAATCTACATCCTCCGAAGCCTATCAATTTCAATATGGAGTTCCTTCCGGGATTAATTTCCCACCTACCTTGGGATAGGTGGTTGCCGGAGTGTTTTCAGCTTCAATCGACACTTGAACGAAACCGGGTAAAATTGGCATAGATTGGGGTGCTTTGTCTTGATTCATTTCTTTGCTCAACTGCCTTTTAAGGTAGCTGGTGATTCCTTGTAAACTCCGAAAATGCTGAGTCGAGAAAGTGGTCACTGAACCAAATTCAGATGTGTATTTCGAGGTTCTTTATGAATCGGCTCTAGAGTAGCATTCGACGTCCTGGCTTCACTACCGATTCCATTCCACGTTTTTTTCTCTGCTGACTTATTCTCAGTAATTAGCTTAGCCCCTATTCTACTTGAGTTAGTTGTAGCAGCTGACGACAGAACGATAAGACAATGACAATCCAAGTTTGATTCCTTGGCTCCCATTCTCAACGCTGCATCTTCGTAGTATTTTCTTCCCTTTGGTATTCCAGTTCTTTTGAGTCCTTACGAGAAATTATTGAAGTGAACTTTTCAAAGAAAGAGAGAGTTGTGGCAGCCAGAGTCTTACCGTAGACTTAGGCGCGGCGTGACTAAACAAACACAAGCAATTGGTGAAGCCCATATTCTGAGATTTTGACATTCGCTCGAAATAAGCAAAGTTATGTTCTTTAGCATTGTGTGCGAAGTGGATAATCCATCCCAAAGCCTTATTGATAGCAGGGATTCGTCCTATCCACCAACCAAGCAAAGCAAGCCAGCCAACCATCACTTTAATATTAATATACTAGCCTCTAAAGTGTAGTATCATTTTCTTTCTTTCACTCTCTATTTTGTTTCTTTTCACTCTCTAAATTAAAAAGAGATTCGAATCTCTCTATTTTGTTTCGGAAACTCAGAAAAGAGCAGCGGTACAAGATTCTCTTAACTTTACAGTGGAGCCCTCCTTTACAGTCGTTCCTCAGGTACCCGTTAGCTATCAAGGAGAAGAAAAGCTTCTTATAGTAATTGGTTTCCATCGTTCCTTACCCGAGTTACCTATAAGAGAGCTTTCAGTCCTTGGTCTTGCTTCAAGGTCGTGAAAGGCATATTTAAATTCACTCTTTTCCCCCATCCGAGATAGTATAAGTTGCTGCTCTTGTTGAATATGCTGTTTACCCGGCTTGAATGGGTGTAAGGTAATTTGAGGCAATAACTCATTCACTTAAGGAAAGGAATTGAACAGGAGCAGCTACAGACTCACATTACACTCTCTCTTCATCCCGACCTCATTAAAAAGAAGAGCCGGATCGGACTGACTGATTTAAGGCAAAGAGTGGAGCTCCCGTCTTTGAGTTAGAAGTGCCGTATGATAAAGTTGCTGTTGTTAGATCCCGTCCATCTTAAGAGCTCTAGAGGGCACAGACTACGGGGTACCAGCTTGAAAATGTATCTAGTGCCAAACGCGTACTTATAATCATTCTCGGGATCCAACCAAGCCGGGAATAATGAAGCAAATTCACTCCTTTCTCTGTGTTAATTCCCCACGAAGCGTTACTCCCATAATCAGTCAGAGTGCCTTCTTGTCGAGCTACCGAGCTAATACTAATTAAAAAAAACACTTTACGTTCCTCTCTCTCAGCAACAAGAGTTCATGGATACATTCACGTAATACTATAATTTGCTTGGGCCGAGTGGGTAGATTCATTCAGTAGTTAATCGGAATCGGACCGGGTCGATTCATTCAGTCGTAGGTAGAGCTAGACAAGGATTGCAGAGATCGTTAGTTTGCAGTTTGCAAAGATTTCGCTGCGCGCTAGCGCTCCGCTCAACTTTGCCGCTTGACTCTGCCCCACTCTGCGGTTGAAGTAGGGACGGCAGTTCAGTTCTCATATTAGGTCGGGACCTCTAGTCGGTGAAGCTAGACCATCACTCTCGGGGGAAAAGGGTACCGAGTTGGTAAGCCGAGATCGAAGAGAGAAGTGGAGCACGCCTCCTCTCTAACTATAGAATGCCACGCACTAAACTAAAGCGAGGGCATGGCATAGGAAGCGAGCCGGTGCGCAGTTGACTCTCCTCGTGCGGTACTATAGGTGGGGAAATGAGATCATATCATCTACGAGTAGCTGCCCGCCCTTGAGAACTCAGCAAGTGGGGAGCCGACGTACGAGAGCCCTCCAGAGAAAGAGAATAAAGGTGAAGCTACAGCGGACAGGTGGAGCGCTTCCAATGGTCAGAAACGACAAGCTTAGCTCTAAACGAGATGCCGAGCTTCCGGTGCATAGCTTCGGGACCTAAGAAAGGAGGGCATAGCCGGGGCCTAAGAAAGGACCACGACCAGGCAAGTTCAACTACATGGAACGCGCCAGAGACTCAACCTCCCCACCCGATCAGAGCTCGCAGTCCTAGCCCGCCAATGAAGCTCTTCAATCGGTCTCTCTCCTCTCGGCTAAGAAGGCTCTTCCAATCGCTCTCAGGATCCTAGCTCGCTAGACAATCAGTGCGTGCACAATCAAGGGTTCCTTCAATTAGATGAGATCGGGGAGGAGGAGAAGCCACGCCACTTTATATAATAGAAAGGGTTCGGGCATGCAACTAAGAAAAGAATCTTCGGACCGCCTATTTCGGATTGCAAAGATTTCGCTATCGCTCAACTTTGCCGGTCCCAGCTCACCGGTCTGAGGAGCTAGCTTCAGTAGTGCCAATGCCAATATCTTCGTTCGGTGATATTCCCAGTAATCGGACCCAATCCCAGGCGGAGGGAGGAGAGGAAGCAAACTCAACTCAAGTGCCGAGGTGCTGTGCTCCGCTAGACCAGAACTAGAGGCAGTTATAGACAAAGGGAGCAAGACCGGAACGATAGTCAGAGGAGCGGGAGATGGAGACTCGTGTCGGAAGGAAGAAGGAGTCTTATTTTCATGCCTTCTCCAGCCAATTCAGAGGAGCGACAGATGACCTAGTAGGACAAAACAATCAATAGTAGCCGGACTCGAGGTAGGAAGTGCGAAGTCTCTACGATGGAATGCTATCAAGGACGTGCGTGCTCAATTGAGGAAAGGAGCGAACGAGAACCGAAGCGTCCAAGTCGTACGGGATGCTATTCAAAAGCAGCACTCTTTGGTCGAAAAGGAGCGGCTGCCTTTTTTTAACCCGTGACGCGTGCCAGTGATTGATGCTTTCTCGACGAAGGGAAGAACGAAGCCAAGATCTAACATAGGAACGAGTGAGAACGACGTAGAGTGACGCAAGGAAGTGCTAACAGAAGAGACGTGAGCGTCAGCCTTCTACGCTTCCGCCTTCCTCAAGGGATTAGGGATAGGAAGCATATTCCCATTTGCATGAAAGAAAGAGGAGTCATATGAATTTCTCTCTAACTGAATCCACAGAAAAGACTTCAAAGTGAAGCCCCTGCCACTATAGAAGAAGAACGGTCCCATTCATCTCGCTCGACTACACAGAAGTAGAGAACCAGAGCGGGGGCGGTCCAATCTACACTCCCTGCCTTTTGCACCGCTACTTGGGATTGATTGTTGAGTGCCAGCGGAGAGCCAAGTGAAGCGAAAGTCTTCGATAGCCTACGAAGAAGCTCCGTGATGCGCCTACGAAGCTCGCCCAGGATAGGCTCTGATAGGAGGAGAGGTCGGGGATGAGAGGAAGGGAGCAAAGCGACCAAGAACTAGGCGACCAATGGGAGGTGACCAAAGGGAGGAAAGCCGGATCTAATAGGAGGCTAGAAGGCGGTCCATGCCATTCATCTAATATAATAAAGGAGGGAGCAATGAGAATAGAATAGTTCGGTTTCGGCTTCGAGAAGGTCTCAGTCTCTTCATTCTGTTCAGCCGAGTTCGGTGTAGATTCATTCTTGTTCGGTTCTACGTCGGTGACTCGGCTAGTTGGGGGCACGGACAACAGATAGGTGACGAGGCAAAGATCAAAGGGGCGGAGCGGGGAGAGTAGTTGGTGTGGTGACCGAACCCTCGTATATTATATGGACTGAGCGCATCACAGCTATGCCTAAATTGTGATCGTGAACCTATCCTTGCCATATCCCTGGGAGCCATCTCTTTCTTTCTACATATCAAGTAGAGGTAGAAAGAACACAGAGAGGTAGAACAGGAGTGAGAACAGAGACCCCTTCCTATGAGTTCTGCCAATAATATAATATAGAAAGTCTATGAGCATGGCTTCGACTCGCAGGGAAGTGCATTCGACAAGTAACAAAAGATGCACTCGCAGGGGGAGCAGATACAATTCCTTTGTTCGGCCCTCATTCAATGAGATTCAAGTGCCCACCCTCCCATCTTACTAACGAATCTGAGTATCGAACAATAGAATAGAGCGAGTACCACATGAGAAAGTCTCAAGAACCAAGAAAAGAACCAAGAAGACAGAATGCCATTGCCAGATATTGCCTTCTATATATATTATTGTGATGGATAAGGAATTAGATGGATAAAATAAAGATATCAAAGATCGTAAGAGCAACGAAGTTATTTCATTCGTTCAATTAAGTAAAGTAAAATCAGCCTATATTTCATATATAGTAGTAGTTCCCTATACAGCCTACCTATGCTGCCCTTTACAACGGGAGTTCGGTCGGGACACGCTACTTTGCGCATTTGCACAAGATCAGTAGCAGTAGCTGTAGGTTCGAATGACTGGTACTCCACCCCGTCGTTCCTCGGCCCTTCCAATTTTCGATTGATTGATTGAGCGAGTGCCATGTGACCTTGATTGTTTTGATTTGGCTACACACAAGATCCTTCCCCGTGAAACTATAATGTGTGCCTGTGATGCGGAGCCGACCAGCCGACTATTGTTGGTTGATTGTTTTGACCCGCGCAGTGACGAGTTCATGTAATAACGCGTTAGACTGAGAAGCGTTAGCATGCAGCCCAGTCTCTTCAAGCGCAGGAACAGGTAATAGTTACGCCTAGACCAAGTCCCTCATGACAAGGAAGGAAAGAGCCTACTGACGAGGTCCAGGAGAGCTCGTGATAATGGCGCAGAGGGAGGCTTTAGATTCACTCATCAAGTACTGGTACGGAGCCAGAGGCAGAAGTCAGGTTCCCGGAGTGGGTTCGGCATGCCGTTCTTAGGCTCTTTAAAGTCAAGGGTATCAAAGATAGGCTCGACTGATTAAGGTTAGAGTGAATGGCCCTACGAGTGAATGGCTCCGAGCCATTCACGACCTGGTGCCG
>JBBUKS010373281.1:0-19416 GCA_038050645.1 Hedychium gardnerianum
GGAGTCGAGCGGCACGCCCATAAGCAGCGCGAACTTCTCGATGCGCGCGCCGATCTCGGACATGACGCCAGCGGCAGTGGAGGAGACGACGGTGAGACGGACGCGCGGGGCGTCTGCGTCGGCACGCGAGGCGAGGGCCTCGAGGAGCGTGGGCCACTGGGTGCAGAAGGTGTTGCTGACGTCGACGATGTGGAGAGCAGGCTCACCGTCGAGGGCCTGGAGAAGGGCGCCGTTGGCGGCGACGTGGCCGAAAGTGGACCACGGGGCAGCCTCCTGGAACTTGAGGGCGAGGCGGCGGGTGGAGGCGAAGGAGACGGTGCGTTCGGCGACTGCGAGGGAGGTGCTGTAGCAGTGATCACCGGAGGCTGTGGCGCGGCAGAAGAGGGCCTGGAGGAAGGCATAGGCGAGGCGCTGCTCGCAGTCGCCGTAGGGGGAGGCGAGCTCGTTGAGCATCCAGAGGAGGCGGTGTAGGTTGGCGGAGTCCTTGTCTGCGAAGGCGCGGGCGCAGTCGCGGAGGAGGTCGGCGGCCCACGGCTTTGTAGGCTCGACGGATAAGGGATCGGGGTCGAGGTCGAGTTGGGGAGCGGACGTGATCGGAGGTGGTGGGTTCTGCATGTTAATTAAGTTTCAGTCGATCTCTCTCGGCGTGATCATACCATTTATGTTTATGCCATCGGGACTGGAGAAATTGATTTAATACTCGGAGGGAGGCCAATAAATAGATGTAAAGGTGTCTTCTGTCATCTTACCTCTTTTTCGTTAAACTTTGAGAACGAATACATATATCATATATAATACTACGGAAGCCTCTCTAGCTCGTGGTGATGTGTTGTCTCCTTTTTCTTTTGCCGCGTGCCGAATCAGCGCAGCCTTCTCCAAGCGCCGGCTGCCGTCTCCGACGACCGTCCGGCACAATATCCAACAATTTCAAGGAATCCAACGTCTAGGAGTGCGCTGTGTGCCATTGAGCTAGCTAGCTGCGCCGTCTTGCAGAGCGCTATATCATTTAATTTACAGTCAAATTGTTGTCTTCGTAATTAATTAAGAAGCAAATCAATCGAGTTCAATTGGAGGAGGAAAGCTCACTAAGTGATCAAGTGAAGTAGGGTTATAAATGAAATACCAATATGACAACGGTGACATTTAAATCTAATTAGCTAGGGAATGAAGAGCATTATTTTTTATAAGATTTTTTTGTTGTTGTTGTTGGTTTCAATTTTTCTCTGTTTTTCTTTTTCCGGAATTGATCAACTACTGAAGAGGTCGTCGATCCATAGATTTAAATCTCGAGACTCAGTGCCAGAGGATTGGGGAGAAGAGAAGAATGAGAGAGACGCAGTGCCCATTCAAAATTTGATGAAAACTGAGTCTCATGTCTCATCCCATGCTCTTAATTTGCCCTTCTCTCGATCCCTCCACTTTCCGAGCTAGTCTCATTGCCCCTCCTCTTCTTGACGAAGACCGAGTCTCGTCCCATCAAATCTCATGCATTATTATTTTAAGCCTTCTTCTAATCAGATTCAAGGTCGGTACGTATACGTCAAGGGAGCTTATGACGTAATTTTTATATATCCAGACTATACGTAAAATTACACTTAATTTTAAGAAGAAAAAAAAATGAAGCTTATTATATTACATTGTTATTTCGTATACGTAAGGTAATTTAATAAAAAACATCCTTAGAAATAATTAAGTGCTGCATCGCACTATATATCAAATCTTTGCCATTTGTCTCCATATGATTAAAATATTGTGCCATATTATATATATCGTTGACGTATTATCCATTTTTCCTTCAATTATTATTATTATTATTATTTTTTTGAATTTGCCTATCATTGTGCTTTTTTAATCAAGTTTTGATGGTCATTTTATTTAAGAGAAAACTTCATTTTGTCCTAAAGTTGGTGAACCACAGACAAATGCATACGAACAGATCAGTCATTAGAGGATGAATTAGAAGATCATAACGGAGTCAAAACCCAAAGAATCTCCACATTAATTAGTTTCAGAGAAAAGGAATTTTAAACAATTTGGAATATTAGATGAAGCTGAGAAAAAGATGAACAGAAAGCAACAAGCAAGCCATTAGGGGCAATAACTAAAAGACTAAACAAGCAAACGCCCAAACAAGTATCTTGCTCCTTAGTTATTCCACCGATGAGGTTTCACAAAATGACAAGGCCAACACTTTTCCAATCATTAGAAGTTTGTCGAGCAAAAAATAAAGATCATGCTGGAGAAATTGCCTTCCAACTGTGGGCAAAAAGCTAGGCGCTGTTTCAGTTCTGCTCAAAGAAAGGGGAAAAGCTAGGTGAGTTTTTTTAGAACACTGGTGATGATAAACCTGTAGTACATATGATGACTGGTAGCGCTCAAAAGTTATGCAATCTCTGCAAAAGCAAAGATGATTTTGTTGCAGACTCGCTTTATTGAATGATTGAACGTAGGTTATCATTTCCTACCAAGTGCACAGGGAGATGAATCGATGAAGAACTTGACTCATGAAAGTTTAAATTTAACCATTAAAAAAAATTTAGTGATCTATTTTTTTTAAAAAAAAAAGACTGATACATTATATTGTTTAGTTTTATCCTAAAACTTTCTTTTTGGAGCAAAAGATGTTTTTTTTCTTCTTTGTAATAACTATTTCTACAGTTCTCATCCGTGTTTGCTCTGTTACTGCCGAATGAATCTGATGAAGAGAACATATGTTTGCACGGACACTGGTAATCTCGCAGAGAATATGACTCCATAAATGAAGTGTTTCCGAAGTTATAAACACCATCTGCCCTCAGTTTTAGAAGCATCCTAATGGACCTAAAATAAATTTAAAATATTATTTTTTAGAATTATGAATTTCTGTTCCTCTTGAGTTTTTTAAAAGTTGTTCCATTTTTAAATGAGCATTGTAGAAATTCTTTATGAGTAGCCTTTACTTACGATATTCATTAAAAATATAAATTATGCATCTATTCTATTTTATAATCCAAAAATAACAAATACATTTTCTTATTCTATATTCCTTATCATTTTTTTTTAAAATATGAGTGCCTGAAACTTTTAATTGGTATAGAGCAAAAGAGGAAGAGGTTGCCATGGTAGACATGTTCATGAAAGACCTTGACTCATATGACTTAAAGTGCACCAGAGCATGTTCATGTTCTTCAGGGCTTCCCTACTTGATGGATCATGAGAACAGCCATTCACAGCAACAACGTTGGTTCTTGATTTTATATCCATTATCTTCACACCTCTTCATCCTCTTAACCTATGCCTTTGATATCATTTTACTGAGGGACCAATACACCAAAGTCACTAGTAGAGTTGCAAAAGTTTTCCATCCCAAGGAGTATTTGACTTTACACATTGTCTACAACACATTACTCCCTCTAATGTTGTCCCAAAGTATGCTGTACAGTATAAAATGTGAAGAATCTCTAATTGCAGTATCTGAACTGTGCATGTTACTCTCCTTGCAAGTTCCTGCTACCCTCCTCGCCAATGGTCCAAACTTAAGTTACTTTCATCATGGTCATTTTACAGTCATTAGTTTGCTAATGTTGGTTTGCTTTATATTTTGATCTATTTAGCTTGCACATTTACTAGTTGTTATATGTATTTTGGGGTGAACTACATTTCCCTTTTATAGTGAAACAAGTAATTCTGTGTCCATTAAAGAAGTCAATTCTTTTGATACAACTATATACTTATAGTGCACTCTATTTAGTAGATAGAAAGAAAATTCATTATGTATGTGCAATAGTGACAGAAAATAATATAAAAAGAGACTCGTAAGAGAAGCTAATATTGTGTTTTGGTAGATGGAAATAGGAGAGAAAATAAAGGAAAAGAAAAAAAATTCTGTTGCTCACTTGGATGAATGCAGAGAGACGAAGGAACTTATACCATTCAATTCCTTCATTTTATTTCCGCTCAAATCAGATGAAAAGGAGGAAATTAAACAAAATTTTAATCATCTAATGAATGATATCATGTTTCCTTCTCGCCCCATTAATCATGATATCATGTTTCCTTCCATTTCTTAAAAAAAAAAAAAATGATTGAGCTCAAGCAAGCATTTGAGAGTTGGTCATCTGTTGAGATCAGATTTCACATCTTTAGGCCACCAATCCAACCTGATGCATTCACCTCTCTGTAAAGGTTTTGTTCATCATCAATCTGAGAATAATCATGAAACATCAGACTTCAAAAACCTGATTTTCCTTCATAAATAATTGCTGAGTACAAGCTGCATCCTGGCTCATAAAAAGTTGTAGTTGCTCCTCTGTCATATTCCTTTGCCACCTAATCTAAATCAGAGATCTTCTAGCTGCTTTCATGTCAATCATGTTTCTGGAATCCATGCAATGAGCACAATCACTTGCACCATGAAGAAAACAACCTCCTAATGATCATGTCTTCTCTATCCCTACTGACTCTATTTGCTTTTAGCCCCTTCTTAGGCTTCACCACATAATTATGACTCATGATCCAATTCTTTATCAAATTGTCAATGCTTTACTCATCTATGCTTAGTCCATGAGTTTCCTCTCTCTCGTCATTCTGTAGAGTGAAAGAATCAAATTTTTTTCTTCTAAGATTATTACGACCATGAGCCAGCTCACCATGGATGGCAAAATATTTCCACTTGTTCTTCTTTCATTCTCCTTTATGGATGGCAAAATATTTCTCTGTATCGTGTCTTCCCTTGTTGATCGGTATTAGTTACAACCTACAGATCATCATCGTAAAGACCCACATCGGAATTGCTGCATAGCACCAAGTGGATAAATTACTTCTTTAATCTTTGAAGGTCCTCATGGTTTCTAGCAAAAGAGAGACAAAAACTTTTCCTATTTGATTTCATATTTCCAATTGTTTGTTAACCTCTCATTCTATGGAATCATGCCAAAGCAAAAGTGTCGCACAATAAACAAAAGAAAGCAAAGGAAAAGGAGCATTTGGTGCTCAGAAACTCTTAACAGTGAACAACTCATTCCTTGCGACTTGAATCCACAGATGAGCTCCATCACCCTCCCCTCCATTTCTGTCGAGCATTCCTTCCCTCTTAATGCAAGATCAAAAGAATCAACAGACAAGGCAAGAAAGGTCCAAAGTAACTTGTAATTCTTTTTCTTTAATGTCAATCAATGTGATAGATATACTTTCTTAATAATTTTACGTTTCACTCGATCAATCTTTCCAGAAAGCCATGGTACCAAAGGTTGATGGAGGTTGTGGTTCTATGGAAGAGTGTGAGAAAGTCTCCAGCAGTAGAACCAACAACGGATTCAGCAAACACCGGCAAACCAAAGTTGAGGAAATGCTCCTCTTTGAAGGTTGCGTCTTCCTTCACTCGAGTGTGTTTTTGCGCTCCGATCTCATCCTACAATGAGGTGTTTCGCACCGATGTCCCCCCGAGAAGGAGCTTCAGCTATCCGACCTCAAAAGCCTTTGCGCCACCGTTGCCTCGGGTTGTCGGCACGACTAATTCAATGGAAATGAGGAGAGTTTTCAGGGGCAAGTCACTGACAGATGACACGTTGATGAGGAGGTTTGTGGTGGAGGAGGAAGCAATGATGCAGCTGAAGAGAAGGAACCAGATGGAATTTATGAGGAAGAGGAACGCCATGAAGAGGAAAAAGCTTGGGCCTAGTCCTCTCTGTAGAATGGTAATGGCTGGAGAAGATTGATTATTTTAAGTTTTTTTTTTCCCCTCGCTGAACTGCTAATTAATTCTTCTTGGCCTGCGATTAATTTGGTGGTCTTTAAGTATGGTCATGTTCTTGAGCATGGATCTTTCATTTGTTCCTCCTCCTTTTTGCTACAATATCTTGCTTAATTATATCAGAAAAGAGAAAGATGCGGGAATTGATGAGGACTCTGCTTGGTTAGAAACTTTGCGTGTAACTCACAACTTCTATTCAACACCTATCACAAGGTCCATACTCAAGATATATATAGTGAACAAGCCATAGCTATAATACTCAAACCATCGCATCAGCGAATGTTCCGAACATCACTCGTAGCAAAAGCATGCATGCAGGAAGATTAGTCATACGATCGATGCAGTGTCATTCGCGTGCAACAACCACCAGCTTTTTGCCAATGTTGTGACCCTCGAAAAGGCCCACAAATGATGCAGGTGCTGCTTCGAGACCCTCCGCTACGTCTTCCAAGTACTTGATGGTTCCCTCTCTCACGTACTTCACGACCTTCTCCTCAAACTCCCGGTACAGGTGTTCGTATTGAAGTACATGGAAACCCTGCAAGCGAATACACTTGGGAATTACCATGAAAAAGTTGCGCATGCCTTGTACCATTTCGAGGTTGTATTGCGAAATCATTCCGCAAACGGTCACTCGGCCTCGAAGTTTCATGTTGCCAAGAGCAGCGTCGAGCATGTCTCCGCCTACATTGTCGAAGTATATGTCGATGCCCTCTGGAAAGTATCTGACAACAATTAAAATCGGAGGCTTCAGAGTACGATCGATCTCTCTAATCAGTGAGTTGTTAAATTCAGTATGTGCGAGATTAACCTTTTCAATGCAGCATCCAGATCAGTTTCTTTCTTATAGTTGAATGCCCCGTCAAAGCCAAACTTGTCCTTTAGTAGATTGACCTGAAGTGCAAGTGATGTCAGAATGATTTTCAGAGAATTAAAATAGTTAAATTTGTTCCAAATTCTTTTTAATTTCTTCAGAAATGACAGATGCTTGGTTGTTAGTGCTCTCAAAAAAAAAAAAAAAAAAAAAAAAAAACCTTTTCATCGGAGCCAGCACTTCCAACCACATAGCAGCCCATAAGCTTGGCAAATTGCCCCACGAGCTGCCCAACAGCACCTGATGCAGCTGAAACGAACACATGTTCTCCTTCCTTGGGAGAGCTTACCTCATGGAACGCTGCATAGGCTGTGAGGCCTGGCATACCTGCACATCGCAATAGTCATCCTGTTCATCCTTTATAATTACTGACGTTTTGATTAGATCATAAAGCTCCAACTAGGAGCTAGTTTGCTGAAACCAAATTCAGTAGAGCAATTAGTCAAAGGGGTCTGTCCATCAATAGCCTGCATGGGCTTACACACTCTTAATAGGCTGAATCAAGCTCAGGCCATTGGGAGGGGGACTTAGCAACTCACCAAGAAGGCCGGCGTAGTAAGAGAGAGGAACATCAGTGTAGTTGATCTTGAAAAGGGACTCGTTTGGTGTAATGAGACTGTACTCTTCCCAACCAGTTATTCCCCACACGTAGTCTCCTGCTTTAAATTCCGGATGTGTAGAATCAACAACTTTGGCCACTCCATAACCAAGCACAGGCTGCAAAGGATGAAGAAACACCAGGAATAAATTAAACATAGATATATATATTTGCTAATAAAATTCATGGAACTAGTCGATAATGACATACCGAGCCAGGAGAAGTGCTAAGGTGATTGCTGCCCCTTTGGGGCCTGGACATGATCAAGTGGCCGTATGGGTCGATTGAGAGGAAGAGGTTCTTGACGAGCATCGCCGGGGGCGATGCATCAGGGACCTTCAGAATGATAGTTTCCGTCGTGACAAGCTCCATGTGGCCTTCTGTCGGCGCCTCCCCATGCTCTATGTATCGCCTCAACAGCACCTTTTTGTTCACCACCTCCACTGCCATTGCACTTATACTTCTCTCCCGAGCTTAATGCTCCCGCTGAATTCACTGCTGAAGGTGATATATATATAGGTTCTGGTGATGTGTGTGATATATGCATAAAAATAGCAAGCGCAGTTGGTTGGGAATATATTGGTCCTCTGTAGCATATGAATTCGATCGTATATTCGTATGCGCAAGCGTCACTACCTTGACTTCTTGGGTTGCGATAAGTAGAACACGTCTCTGTTACCACTGGATAGGGATCCTTCCTCGAATTAGCAGCCGCATACCTCAGTCACTGGATAGGATCCTTCCTCGAATTAGCAGCCGCATACCTCAGTCACTGGATAGGATCCTTCCTCGAATTAGCAGCTGCATACCTCAGTCACTGGATAGGATCCTTCCTTGCAACAAGTATATTAATTTTGATTTAAATTAATTTAAATTTATATTATTTAAAAATTTGATATTTTTTAATTAAAAGAGTTTTAAAAATTTATTAGTGGTATTAATTAGGGAGTATTATTATCTTAGAATTTAGAATGAGCTCGTAATAAATTTTATCAAGCTTTATGAGTTAAAAAATTTACTCCTCTTAATTTATACTATCAAATTTAGATCAAAGAGTATAAATAGGAGGCTTTCAAAAGTATATTAATTTTGATTTAAAATAATTCAATTTTTTTTAAATCCACTCAAAATTTTAAAATTTTGATATATTTTTTTGAATACGAAGAGTTATGAGAACTGGTGATATTGATAATTAAATATCATTATCCTGAGTTTTATAATAAACTTGTGATCCTTTATAAGTTAAATTAAATTTAATATACTTCTAAAAAGCAGGGCGTAGAGCTCCCCCCCTCCCGAAATTTGGGAGAAAAAAACTCATACATTCACAAAAAATCTAATTAAAAACCTTCTTTGTTTTTTAGTTTTTCTTCTCTCTCGTGTTTTATTTTTCCTCTCTCGTCGTGTTTTCTTCTTCCTCCTTTAATCCTCTTTTTATTTGTTTCCCAAATCTTAATTTTACGCTCAAAATCCTCCACCGCACGTCGCTATCACTGTCGCCCACATCATTGTCATCACACACTATTGCTACCAGCACCGCTATCGTCACTTCGCTCACGCTCCACAACAAATACCTTTTGATTAAGGTATTAGAAAAATATATAGTGTTAATTTTTTATATATTCATGTTTTTGTTTGCTAGTCAAGTATGTTATTTGTTTGCTATCAATTTTGTTTGTTATTTATTTTTGAATTATTGAAAAAAGATAATCATTAAATTTTGTGATTATGTGTCTAAAATATTATGCTAATAATAAATTAGATGAAATAATAATATTGAGATATTTAAAAAAATATATAAGATGAACCTACTTTAAATAGGGCAACTCCCCCTCCATCACCTCCTCCTCTTCTGTCTTCTCCATCACTTTTTGAAGCTGACTCGAATGAATATCCTAGTGATCCTGGGCTACAAAAGAAGATCCTTGAGTATAATGTGAATGAAAGAGAGATTGTTATAAACTTTATTTTATTAGGTTGTTAATTAAGATGATTTTTTGGATCAGAATGAAGGTCTCAGAGGTAGGAATGTTAAATATTACGAGAAAGTAAAATCACAGATGATTTTTTTTACTTTGAGTCATAGTTAAGTTCTGGGGATCGACGAATCATTGTTTCCACTAGAATCAAGAGCTAAAGTCAAAAAATTTGAATTTAATTCGTTTTTAGCTCATTAAATTTGAAATTTATGCTTTTGGATGGTGAAAATTGATCTACACTAATATTTGAAATTTTTTAAATTGTCTCTCCTGATCTAGCTACACCACTGTCTGAAAGCCTTTATATTTATGCCCTCAAATTTGAATTTGATGGCGTAAATTAAGACTAGTGAATTTTTGAATGAGTAGATATTGCGCAAGATAGGGATAACACCTCTCAACCTCTAACGTAGAAGAAGAGGAAGAAAGAAAGAGATCGTGCGGAACAACGAGATAAAGACGCATGAGAAAGAACAAACACAAAGAAGAGGAAAGAAGAAGAAGGAAGAAGAATTATTGTAGTTCAGCGGCGTGCCTACTCCACAAAAACGGCCGAAGTTTTATTAGAATTCTCTCTACATCTAATTGCCTTCATACAATAGGTTTACAATGATCCCTATAAATAGTGCCCAAACCTTTCCATATCAAAACAAACCCAAAAAAATAATAGAATTCTGTTACGAAAAAATCGTAACAGAATTTTGTTGTTGTTTCCCGACACAGTCGTGCCTCTGGGCATGGCCGTGCCAATCTCCTTCTTTTCATCCGTGACATCCCTTGAATTGACCTTCACTGAGATATGAGCCACCCGTCAATAATCTCCACCTTGGTGAATATTTATCCTTTCATAGAACACGAGCATCTGAGCAAAAACTCCACTTGGATCTCTAGGTTTGGGCTTTAGAGCATCTCGAGAGATGGATCAAGCTCAAGCAATGCTTGAATTTCTCTATGATCATTGTTTTGTCAACATGTCTGCAACATTGTCTACAGTGTGAACATTCTCAAGTTAAATTTCTCCAAAAGCAATCAGCTCTCTGATCTTGTGAAACCTCACATCAATATGTTTGGTTCTCGCATGATACACTTGATTCTTTGCCAAATAGATAGCACTCTGACTATCGCATAACAACTTGACTTCACCTTGCTGAACGCCCAATTCTCTGACCAACCCTATATGCCATAAAGCTTCCTTTGCTGCTTCAGCTGCTACCATGTACTCCGACTCCATAGTGGATAATGCAACAATAGCTTATATAATAGACTTTCAACAGATAGGTCCTCCTGCCACAGTGAACATGTATCCTATAGTAGACATTCTGTCATCTAAATCTCTTACATGGTTTGGATCAACATACCCAACAACTGAAGGATCTTTCGGTTGTCTACTGAATATAATATCATAATCAGTTGTATTTCTCAAGTATCTAAAAATTTACTTCACTGCATCCTAATGTAGTCGGCCAAGATTTGAGAGAAACTTGCTCACCATACTAATTGCTTGTGCCAAATCTGATTTTGTACAAACCATGACATACATTCACCAATTGCACTGGCATAAGTAACCTTTGACATCTCTCTGTTAGGGTAGCAAGGTTGCAAATAAAATCTCACATTGAAAACACATGGGAAAGATCATGGGCTTATCAGGAAAACATATATTCATTGGTAAGAGGTCTTTTGGATAGAGCCCAAAAATAAATCTATGAGGGCTTAGGCCTAAAGTGAACAATATCATTATGTAAATATCTTAATTCTTTTGTTCCTAACAATTGGTATCAGAGCTCGGACTGCCAGAAAGTCTAACCACTGACTGTGCACAAGAGTTATGGTCTAATCGAGCCATGTGAGTAGAATATTGACATCGAATAAAGAAAATAGGAGCTCCCGTGTCTGGATCAAGAGGACCAGATACCAGACAGAGAAGGCCTAGTTGCGACTAAGCAAGGAAGTCCTAGTAGATCGGATGGACCGAGGGCCAGGAAAACCTGGTGAGTCGAAGATTGAACGTTAAACGGATAGGCTTTCCGCTTGAGGGGGGACCCTGTGGTCCTTCATTTGAGGGGGAGATTGTTAGGGTTGTAAAGTTGTAAACAAAGTCCCATATTGAAGACATATAGGGAAGATTATGGGCTTATAAGGGAAATGTATCTTTATTGGTAAGAGGCCTTTTGGGTAGAGCCCAAAAATAAATCCATTAGGGCTTATGCCCAAAGTGAATAATATCATATCATTGTGGAGATATCTAAATCCTTCAGTCTTAACACTCTCGAATCTCTTCATCCATTTTTGGGCACTGTGTACTGGATAACTTGAAGAAATGTGCCAAAGGTGTGCTTACCGTCTTTGCATTCTTCATGTTGAACCTATCCAGCATCTTCTCCACATAGCTACATTGAGATAACCATAATCTCCCTGTAGCCTATCTCTATGAATCTCCATCCCAAGAATCTTCTTGGCTTCGCCCAAATCCTTCATGTCAAATTCCTTGCTCAATAGCTTCTTCAATTTGTCGACCTCTTCCATCTTCTTTGCAACAATCGACATGTCATTTACGTATAGCAACAATCAACATCTTCTTCCATCCTCCAGGCTCTTCACATATAGGCAACAGTCGTACTCACATCTTCTATAGCCGTTTTGAGCCATGTGTGAATCAAAACGCTTGTACTATTGCCTAGGAGATTGCTTCAATCCATAGAGCGATTTCTTCAACATGCAAACCAACCGCTCTTGTTCGGAATAACTAAATCCTTTAGGTTGTGACATAAAAATACGCTCCTCTAAATTCCCATGAAGAAACACTGTCTTCACATCTATTTGCTCCAGATGTAAATCATGATGTGCCACCAAAGTTAACACTGCTCTGATTGACGGATATCTCACTACTGGAGAGAAAATCTCATCATAGTCAGTTCTCTTCCCTTTCGCTACCAAACGAGCCTTGAACTTCACTTCTTTCTCAAACATTGTTTCTTTTTTCTTGAATACCTACTTACACTTTGTAGCTCGTTTTCCCTCAAGAAATTCTACCAAATTCGACATTTGATTCTTATGCAACGACTACATCTCCTCCCTCATAGCATCCATCCACTTGTCCTTCTCAGAGTTGTGAACCACCTCTAAAAAGATGTAGGGTCTCCGTTACTGGTGATATATGCATAAGACATCAAGTTCTCAAAATCATATCTGGTGGATGACTTTATGACTACTCTCATCCTGCCTCCAGCTATAGTGCGATATTCCATGTGCCCTGAGCTATTATCATCAAAGTCATGAGTCTCTAGCTCCACCTGCACAACATCCTCTTCCTTGTTGCTCTGTGATGTTTCCTTTCCATCTCTCTAAGTACTCTATAACATGGTCTTCTCGTCAAACACCACATCTCTACTGATCACCACATTGTTTAACTTAGAATCTCAAAGCTTGAAGCCTTCAACTCCTTTCTGATACCCCAGAATAATACACTGCTTCAACTTCGCATCCTGCTTTGATCTTTCCTAACTAGATATGTGCATATAGGCTGGACATCCAAAAACACAAATATAAGAGTAATTTACTGGATTCTCTATCCATACTTCCTCTGATACTTTGTCTACTAGTGTTGTCTTTGGTGATCTATTAATAAGATAACATATCATGTTAACCGCTTCCGCTCAAAAACTCTTTGCTAGCCCTGCATTTAGTCTGAGATATCTTGCCTTCTCAATGATTATCATGTTCAATCTATTTGTTACATCGTTCTGTTGTGGTGTCTTACGAATTGAGAAATGTCTCATAATTCTATGTTGCTCACAAAATTCCTGAAACTTTGAATCCATGTACTCAGTCTCATCATCTGATCTAAGGCATTTTATCTTCCTCCCGATCTAGTTCTCCACTTTAGTTTTTCACAACTTAAACTTCGAAAATATTTCAGATTTGTGAAGCATGAAGTATATTCAGACATTTCGTGAGTAGTCATCAATAAAACTAACAAAATACAAGTGTCCTCCACGTGATGCTACACTAGTCGGTCCCTAGAGATCTGTATGTACATAGTCCAGAATTCCTTCCGTTTTGTGAGTTGTCATCTCGAATTGCACTTTGTTATGTTTTCCGAGAATATAGAATTTGTAGAATTCAAGCTTACACGTCTTGATGTCTTTTAACAATTTTTTCTTGTGAAGTTCCAGCATCCCACGTTCACTCATATGTCTTAGCCACATATGCCACAATTGTACTATCTGATTCAGATTCCACTGAAGCAACTCCACCTACAACTATAGTCCCTACCAGCTTATAGATGTTTCTTGCTAACTTCTGTCTTATCATTACCATCAGAGTTCTCTTGTTGACCTTCATCACCCCGTTCACTGATTTGTAACTACAATCAATATCATCCAATGTGTCTAGTGAGATCAAGTTCTTCCTTAGCTCTGGTATATATCTGATATTACATAGGGTTCTAATTACACCATCAAACATTTTGATTCTGATATTCTCTATGTTGATAACTCTTCAAGAAACATTGTTTCCCATCAACACTGAACCAGAATCCACTGTCCTATAAGTGTCAAACCACTCCTTATTTGGAGTCGTGTAATAAAAACACACAGAGTCTAAGATTCATGCATCTGTCAGCTGCTCTGAACTGGACATGATCAATAACATATCTCTGTCACCACTTTCTGAATTTTCCTCTTCAATAATATTTGCATATTTTGATGAATTGTCTTTGTTCTCTACAATATGTTTCTTCATCTCTGGACAATCTCTCTTTATATGACATTTTTCTCTACACTTGTAGCATGTGATCACTATCTTCCTTCTCAATTTAGAACGAGCCTTGTTGTCGTTGCCCGATCCATGTTAAGATTTGCTCCTACCACCCTCTTAGTTACTATTTACCACAAGTTCTTTTCCCTGAGAAACTTCGTTGCTTATTTTCTTCCTTTGATGAAAACCTAACAATGCACCTATGATCTTCTCCAATTTAAGAGTTTCCTTACCCCACATCAAAGTAATGACCAAATTCTCGTATGTAGAGGATTAAGGTAGAGAATTCAGCAACATCAGCACCTTATTTTCGTCCTCGATCTTCACATCAACCCACTTCAGATCGCTTACAATCTGATTGAATACGCCGATGTATTCGCTCAGATCGGTTTCCTCTGTCATCTTTAGCCCGAATAACTTCTGCTTGAGATATAACTTATTTGTCAATGACTTTGACATGTACTGATTTTCCAGCTGTTCTCAAACTGTCACCAGTGACTCTTTGTCCATGACATGATACATTACATCATTCGTAAGACAAAGTCTAATTGTTGTCACTGTCTTTGCTTGAAATTCTTTTTAATTCGATCTCTTCATGCTTTCCGATTTCCTTTCTCCTAGGGTATTCACCATGTCTTATTGCACCAACAAGTCTTTGACTCTCCTCTGGCTTAATCTGAAGTTCCCGATTCCGTCAAACTTCACCATATCAAACTTCACATAAGACGTCCCCGACATGTTGAAGAAATCTGTTAAAATCTCGTTTTGATACCAATTGTTGCACAAGATAGAGGCAACACCTCTCAACCTCTAATGCGGAAGAAGAGGAAGAGAGAAAGAGATCGCGCGGAGTAACGAGATAAAGACGCATGAGAAAGAACAAATACAAAGAAGAGGAAGAAGAGGAAAGAAGAAGAAAAAGGGAGAAGAATTACCTTAGTTCGACGGCATAACTACTCCACAAAAACGGTTGGAGTTTTATTAGAATGTTCTCTACATCTGATTGCTTTCATACAATAGGCTTATAATAACCTAAATCTTACTATGTCAAAACAAACCTTAAAAAAATAATAAAATTCTGTTACAAAAAAATTATAACAGAATTTTTATGTTATTTTTATGCACGATCGTGTCAATCTCCTTTTTCATTCATGATTTGGACATGATCATGTCAATTTCTTCTCTTTTTTTCATTTGTGACATTTTTTGAATTGAAGTCATCCATTAATAGTAAGTAAAAATATGGAAAAAAAACTTATAATTATTTTATGAAAAAAAGGCAGAGAGGAGGGAGGAATACACTATATGAGTTTAGATATTATGAAAATTAGTTACTTAAAATGAGAAATACTGAAATGTCAATAAATAAACGATACTCTGTTTAGTAACATTGGAAGCATCAGAAACAAGAAGCATGGCGTAATCCACCAGAGCCATATCGAAATAAAATTTATTGTCAATATTGGAGGACACATTCATGATTATGATGGAGTTTGTGTGAAATTAAATATAAATCCAAATTATACATGTCGTAACAAGGATGATTATATTTATTTTAGATGTCTCATAATCTATTTTAAAATTATACAAAGAGAGATAAATTATAAAATTAATTTATAATTAACTGTCAAATAATTAGAGGATTTTTTTTTTATGAGAATATGCGTTTATCGAAAATTAATTCTTTATCCTATTATAATAAATCTATCATCCATTAATTAATCAAACATCTCCACGGAACATGTTAAAGCTCGAGTGAAACTAAATGTAAATTCAAACAGATTGATGTTGGTGACCAAGATGTAGCTTAGACTCAAACTAAATGTAGATTCCAATCAAATTGATGTTTCTAAATCAACTAACGCAGATGAAGCTTGACTGAAATGCCCAGAGATGAAATACTAATCAGAGATTCCAACCACGTCATAGACTAACTAATAAATTGTGGTCAGAGGTGAAATGCTAGTCAAACCCATGTGGTCAGAGGTGAAATGCTAGTCAAACCCAAATGCTAGTCAAACCCATGTGGTCAGAGGTGAAATGCTAGTCAAACCCATTTCTCATGGCACTGAAGCACAGTTGCTGGATATTTTGAAGGTAAAGCAATATGCTGGTGTGAGCTACAAGAGTAACACCAAATCGGTGAAACTGTGAATACTAGATATACTCTAAAATTAAATATAAGTTATTCTAAAGGTCAGTTTCCAGTTGCGAAGTAAACAATATATATATATAAACTTGAACTCTAAAATAATCTGACAATATTTTTGCCTTATTCACCGTATATTATGTTCAACAACAGTTCCAATATAGTGACTTGTTTCGCGTACAGGACCAACATACTATTTACGTCTTTTTTTTCCCTTTGGAGATACGACCATCAAAAGCAAGGACAGATACTCCAGCAACTCAGGCTCAACCCCCAAAAAATAAAGTTCAACACGCCCTGATGGATATATTGGCACCAAAACCAACAGTGGCACTGAGTAGTGGATTGGCTGATACGAATCTTTTACCATGCAGAGAAAAAAAAAAGCAGGAACACTCGTAAAATGCCTCTAGACTGTACTAGTAGATGTTACTGGTTTCCCTCGGCCTAGTGTGAATCCCCTGGTACCATCTGGCATCCGAGGACCAGGAGGTTGCTTGTTAGCAGCAAGTTGTTCGCGATCAGAATGCATAGAATGACTAGATGGCGGGGTGCCAACCAGATGGCCTACCCCACGGTTATTGTTGTGATGTTGGCTGCGCCCTCGTCTCCCTCCACGGCCCCGGCCCCTCCCTCGTCTCAGTGCTCCATCTTTTTCATTGAAATTCTCATCATTCTGTCCAACATATTTAACCAGAGTTAGGAAAATAGACCCTAGAATACATATTTGAACAGCTACAAAATGACTGATATCTAGTAAAATTGCTTCACGTTTTTAGAGAAGATATATTCAAAGGTCAACTGAACTTTGCAAACAATATTGACCAAAACCAAAAGAAAGCTCACAAAATTCATAGGAACGTAGAAGTTGATTGTGCAAATGAATCGAGCATGCTTACCTCATGATCATGTGATACTTCAGATGAGTGATAGGCATCACCAACCAGCCTTTCATTTGATTGGTTTGATGTTGAGACATCCTCCTCTCCGTTAAAATCACCTTCCTGTCCTCTTCTTCCTCGAGCTGGCCCATGTTTCATCTAGTTCGAATAAATAACAGTTAGGAACATTTGTACAAGAAAATCAATCCATGCATTGACTAAGCATAAACTCCAGTAAAACAAAAGAAAAAAAAATCATCCAGGTTGATAATAAACTGCTTGGTAAAATAAGCAAACAGCAAATAACAAAGAAATACTAAAGTCAATAAATAAGAAAAATTATCAGAAAAAAACTATTTTTTTTAACCTAGTAGAGGACCTTGTATGAGGAACTGTTGTGGCCATGAGTTTGGATGGTGTGTATGGATGCAATACAGCTCAGGAAAAGAAATGCTGAGACAGTTTTCAGCAGAAGAGTGCAGGATAGTAGTGCAAGGTAAGCCTAAATGATCATAACAAGTCATAACTATATTTTCATAGATAACCTAAATTATCATAACAGTTGCAATAACAATTTGCAAGACAGCTTGGAATCTCCATATCACCTAAAGCTATCCCTTGATATGGGAGTGGAGAATGACGATTGTAGATCAAGAGAACATTTTGAATTACAATAAAAGGTGAAATAAAATAAAATAAAATGAATAAATAAAAGGGAGAGTGCAAGGAAATTTGTGGTGAAAGTGAAAGCAACATGATCAATGGCAATGATTACCAAGAATTTATGAAACAATTTAACTCTGAGTCCATTTCTCCAGTTCTTCTCATCATTGAGTTCAGCAACCTGCATGACAAAAATCGATGGCCACCTGGTTAAGTCTTAAAAAATGCAAAATGTTTAAAAGGCAGTTGGATTATCAAGCATACTGCTTTTTCAGCATCTTCAATAGACTCGTACTCAACAAATGCGTGCAACTGTCAAAAAAAGAAAAAGAAATGAGAACGTCATCAGAAGATTACAGACAACATACATGAGCTGAACAAGAGAATTTTGCATGGGACTACAAGTCAAGAACAATATACTTCATGACAAACATAATGAAGTTTCCTTGAATAGGTTTGCTGTAACACGTCCCCAGAATTTTAAGATAGTCAAAATGCTCCCCATAGTTTCAAACCTCAAATCTTTTTGCTCCTAAGCCATTAACAATCCTATCGTATCATCATTCCTTCGGGGCCTCATAGTCAAAATGCTCCCCGTAGTCAAAATAATCCTGGAAAATATGTGGCCCATTTCCATGGAGTTGTAAACTATCATATCTTCAATCCGCTAAATCAATGGTATTAGTAGTTGGCAGATAAAATGAAAAGACTTTTCAGGGAGGGCATCTATAACGTAAATGTTCATGTTTATTTAACAATGCAACCTAGCAATTGTACGACAAAAAGATGAAAATGCATACTCTGTTGCCAAAGAGCATTTCCAGTCGTGTTGGTTTATTATTTGCAGGAGCTGTTCCATTGGCAGATGGTGGATAACATGTACGTATTGTCTTCACACTAGATAACATATATCAAGTTATTTAAATAGCATATTCATACAGTATTAAAAAATAACAAGATGATTTACCAGCCAACAGATGAGAATATCTTCATAAGATTCTGGTAACAATGATCCTCAGGCAAGTTTTCAGCCACAACGATGCGAGACTAGGGGAATAAAAAAGATAAAAGTGAAAAGAATAAGACCGAGGATCAAGCAGAAAAATGCCCATAGAGACCAGATTAAATTCTCACCTGCAACATTTCCAAGTCTGACTCTGTAAACAGCTGTTGACGCCTAACTCTCTTCCCATCATCACTTACAACCTGTAATTTGACTCAAATATAATGACTAAAGCCAATAAAGAGAGACTTGATATGTTTTCAATAAAATCAGGGAGCATTAAGTAGCTTATTAGATAAACTTACCAGTTTTGATGATGTTCGGAGTGCCATAGCAAGCTGCGAGTTGTTGTGAACCAAGGATTTGATCTTCTTAAATGCTGCTACAACTGATATTGGCACTGCAGAGAGTAAAAAATCACATGATTAAATAATCTCTATTCAGAACTTACTTCTTAATTCCTCAAACATAGATGTTTGAAAACTATACTATTCAGAATATCCATGTTGTTTGCATAACCAGTCAAGTGGATAAGAACAACAATAACAATCAAGCTTTATCCAACTATGTGGGATCGGTTATATGGATCCTTTTACGCCATTGAGCTCTATCTCCTACTATATCAACATTTATATTTAAATAAATTTTATCTTGTTTTATTGTTGCTAACCAAGTCTTTTTTGGTCTTCCTCTTCCTCGTTTAATGTGTGTATTTGTCATTGTTTCACATCGCCTAACTGGGGCATTTATTGGTCGTCTAAGTACATGTCCGTACCATCT
>JBBUKS010373391.1:0-10521 GCA_038050645.1 Hedychium gardnerianum
ACTAACGTGTAGAAAATAAAACTAAGCCGAAAAATTTAAAACAAATAAAAGAAAAAGTTAAAAAACAAAATCTAGATTTTTGGCGACCCGATTTGTGTGAAACATAATGTTGCAACACAACCATGCTCATGGGCACGATTATGCTTGGGAACACGGTTAGGTCATGCTCCCTTCTGAAAGGGCCTCTTTGCTTTGTCAAAAGAAAGAGTGTAACACCCCCGTGTCGGCTATTAGAAAGTTGATTCTGCCTCGTCCGAACTACGAATAGAGAGCAACTGCGTCAGGAGGCCACGAGGGGGGGGGGGTTGAATAAATGCCTTAGTTTCTTTTTCATCATTCTCTACAATTTGAGTTAGTATAGTGGAAAATACAATAAATAAACAACTCAAATAAGAACAAACATAAGAATGCAAACCTTTTTTGTGGTTTAGAACCTTCGAATTCTACTCGATGGCTTATGACTCATTATATGAGTCACTCTTGGAATTACCTCTATTTTTCTCCTTCTCGGAATCGCTCTAGAGGTGGAGAAACATCTTACAAATCTCTTCAAGCACAATAGTACAAGAAAAAACAAATAAAATGAAAAACACAATATAAAAATGTACAATTATAGTAGCAGAAGTTCTTTGCTTGCTTGTTTTTTTTTTTTTTGGCTTTTCTAGGCTCGATATAGGTTATGCAACACAGCAGTATTCACCCTAGAACTGGTCAACATCCCTCATTTGAAAGCCTAATGGAAACAACCTTTATAAGCTCTTGTATGGGTTTGGAGAATTTTGTTTAGCCGAACAACTCCAATTGACTGCTCCACTTTGCCACATTAGAATTCAATTATTTTCCTATAGTTTTTTTTTTACAATGGCTCATTCCAACTAGGTATCAATTGACTCCCCTTCACCAATCGATCAGTCAACTATCCTTCAAACAAAATTGAACAAAACCATTCTATTCATCCTTATTTCATCCTGAGTCGACTACTCCATCAATTGACTACTAGGCTAATATCATTTGAGTTCTAAAACCCCTAATTGATTCAAACCATAACTTTATGGTTTTGGGACCATTAGTCAATTGATACTCCTTTAGTAGTCGATTGATACTATAATTCCAACCTTACTAGGTTGAATTTATGCCATGCCGAGAGACCAAATGTTTCCAAGACTTCCTCGCCTTTGGGACATCAGTCATAATTAGCACTAGCTGAGCTTAGCCAAAAGGACTTCCCCTTGCCCATCCTTAGTTCAACCTTGACTCGTCAGGATTTCCACTACTTAGATATCTACTATCCGAGACCTCCCTTTACTAGAATTCATTCCTTTGGGACTTTATGTAGGGTCGATGCGATCGATAGAGGAGGAGGGATATTAATGCATCTTTTTCTCGCATTTCGTCATTCATTTCTTTCTAGCACATTAGTACTTGTAGCGAAATAATAAATAACTGAAAGACAAAGAAAGAAAGATGCGTGGATTTACTTGGTTCCCAACCCCCCAGGGTCAGTACGTCCAAGGCCTAAGTACGGGAGGCATCTGTCAACTATATCTTCTCCTTTATGAAACTTTTTCGAATGCGGAGAAACCACTTATAGTTTGATTTTACAAGCAATAAATAAATGCAAAATAAGTGTAACTTGTAAAACAAACCAAACAAACTGTTCAAGCCGATCCAGAAGTCCTGATTGTAGAGCACTCCTCCTGGAGCTTCCCGGTCACAGAGCTTCACCTTTTTGTCTTTTCTTTCAAGCACAGAATATGAGGGTTGTAGAAGAATTGTTATTCTTGAATGTAGAGTCTTTGTTTTCTTTTATAAAGTTGGATCAGATCCTTATCTAGATCAACTCTTATCTAGATCAAGTCATATATGGATCAAGCCTTATCTTTATCCACATCATTTGACTTATCCTTATCCTCATCCACATCATAAAATTGAACATAATCTTTTGTCACATCAACTTTCATGTCAACATTTTTGACAACTCAATAATCTGGTCAACCTAACCCAATCGGTTGATCAGACCGATTTTTCAATCAACTGAACCAAGTCAAATCACCGATTCGAGTCTGAACTCAAACCCGATCAACCAAACCCAACCCGGGTTCGGATCCACATATGGTCAACCAAACCCATTCGATCGACTTGGCGATTTTTTTATTGACCGGACCTATTGTCTGGTAGATCGGACTGATTTGGGTCTGGTTCAACCTAGATCAAGTTTATTTCACTCCGAACTTGGTCTAGCTACATCCAATTGCATTTGTCTACTCTCTGTTTTTCTTCTAGCTTGAGGTTCCTGCAAAATAGACATACAAAACACAAACAAGCAAGCAAGCTCTCTGTTTTGCTCTACATTATTTTTGTCGTACATACTTATTCTGCTTGGTTAATTTAGAATTTATTTCCGTTGTGTACTTTATGCATCAGTTTAGAAATCTACTATAAACTCTTAAATTGTTAGACGCTATTCAACCCTCAACCCCCCCCCCCCCCCCGCGGGCATGATCCTACAATCCTCTCACCAACTATTTCTTTGATAATCGCTTGATGTTCCTGTTGTTGGTGTGAGCTAGTCTTCAATGTCAAAACCAAGTCTCTGCTTCTTTGGAAATGAAACACTTAGTAAACACATCAGTAGCACCATATAACTCAACTTGATAAATATTATCCTTCCTATATCATATAAGCATGGTAGTGTTTAGTTCACTATGCTTAATAAAATATTGAAATGAGTTAAACTCAACTAGATATCCTAAATCACATAGTTGACTAGCACTTAGAAGATTAAAAGTCATGCCTTTGACTAGTAAAAAATATTTGATCTTAAATTGTTCAAAATTTTCAATATCACATATACCTACTACCTTAAGTTCTCTACTATTACCAAAAGAAACGGTACCTTTACTTTTATTCCTAAGTGATGTGAACTTCGATAAGTCTCCTGTCATATGCCTGGAGCACCTGCTATCTATAAACCATATTTTTAGATGCTCTCCCTCGGCATGAGTCTGCTCAAATATAAAAAATTAAATATTTTGGTACCCAAATTTTGGGTCCAGTAGTGTTGTCAATGTCTGATTTAGGTCATGCCTTAGTAATTTTAGTCTTATAGGTTGTGTTTCTACTTATTAAGGACATAAATTTTATTTCCTTTTGCATGAGTTTTTACCCTAATCCTGCTTTGTTATAAAAAAAACTCCTTGAGCTACTATAATTATGTCTAAATATTTAAAACTTGATGAAAACTTTTCAAACACACTTCTTATATCTTCTACTTGTAATTTTAGAGATGTATTTTCCTGTTTAAGCTCATCAATTTGCATAGAAACATTTTCTTGATGCAAACAAGTAGCACATGACATAGTATCATTTCTAATTGATTTCAACTCATTTTGTAACTCTTCAACTATACCTTTTGATTTTTCTATGGCATTCGTTAAGCATGCAATGGTAGAATATAACTTATCTAATTTTGAGGAAGTTACCTCGTCATGATCACTTGATGATGATGACTCAATCGATGACTCTACTTCCTCTCCTTGTCTTTCTTCTTCATTTGCATTGCTCTCAATGTCATTTAAAGCCATTAGCGCCAAGTGTCTAGAGATCTTTCCCTCGTTCTCTTCTTCCAATGAGCTGGAAGAGAAATTGTCCCATGTGGCCTTCAAGGTTGCCTTCTTTTTCGGCTTGTCTTCTTGCTTCTTCAGCTTTGGTCAATTAGCCTTGTAATGCCCTTTCCTATTGCATTCGAAACAAACCACATCATATTTTGATTGAATAGGAGACTTACCCCTTTTCTTGTTTTTGTTGAATATTTTCTTAGCATCCTTCTTGTTGTATTTATGATAACATTGCATCATTTTAGAATGAAGTTAGCCATCTCGCTAGATGATAGCTCTTCATCGCTATCACTCCCTTGTTCAGAAGAGGACTTTTCCTTCTTCTCCTTCTTCTTCTCCTTGCATTTGTTCTTTCTTTTCTCTCTACAACTAAAGTCATACCTTTCTCCTTACGGCTTGAATTAACTTGTTCATGCAGTTCTAATTCAAAAATAGTTCATCTAACTTAACAATTGATAAATCTCTTGAAACTTTATAGGAATCAATCATGGATGGCCATAAAGAGTTTCTTGGGAAGGCTTTGATAGCATACCTGATAAGGTCTTCTTTCTCCAAATGAATGGAGTCCGTTGAGGAGTTCCTTGAACCTCCCATGAAATTGACTTATTGCTTTTCCTTTTTTTCATAGTGAAATTTTGCATTTCGTTTATGGGGAGGTCCCTCTTGGCAATCCTTGAGTCTTTCATGTCTTTGTTTAGTTCAATGAGCTTATCCCACAGCTCTTTGCACTTCTAAATGGACTGACTTTGTTTAGTTGAGCAGTAGCAAGTATGTATTGAAGAGTGATCGCTGCCTTCGATTGGACTACGCCTTTTTTTGTTGTTCAGCAGTACATCTTCCAGATTCCGAGATTTTTCCATCATCCATTGTAGGAGGTGTGAAGCCCTCAGTCACAATGAACCACATGTCAATGTTCATCGTCAAGTAGTATTCCATGTGGTTTCTCCAATATTGGAAGTTGCTTCCATCGAACAAAGGTGGACGAATAGTGTTGTAGCCCTCTCGCATCACTATTTCTGTAGTAGAACTTTTGCTCTTTTGGATGTGAGTCCTCTGGGGCGACCAAGCTTTGATACCATTTGTGAGATTTGCTATTGTTATGCGAGCTAAAGTGGTTGAATAGCTCCGATTCGCTCGACTTTGAGATTTGCACAGCGGAAGACTTCAACATGCCAAAATGAGCACAAACAATGCAAATACAATTGATTTACTTGGTTCACCACCTCTCAAGGCAGCTACGTCTAATGTGTGCTAATCGCAAGTGTTCGATCATCGTCAAGTAGTAAAAATTATCCTCCTCTAAGACTGTTGAGTTGATTATCAGTTTACGTATAATGAAGGCTATCTAGGCAGATCAAATGACAAAATTATAGTGAAAGCAAGCAAACTAAGAAAGCAAGATGAATAGCTATGAGAAAATCAATTTTAGAGACAATCCTAAAACTTCAATTTTACTATGATGATTGTTGAATATTTAGTTGTGACCCCCTCTCTTACCTCAATGTTAGATCATGCTTGAAGGTGGTCTATCCTAAGGTAACCGATGTTTCCTCTCGAAATACACTAGTGTATGTACCCTAATGTGGCTCCTATTCTCATGGTAACTGAATTGGAGTAGACCCTTTACGCTCTGTGATAGTCAATGGTATCCTCGAAGGAGTTTGGACTGCTTTCGTAAACAAACCCTCAAGTCCAGTTCTATAGGTTCAAGACTAGAAATGACCTCTCAGTACGTTCCCTAATCTCCAATAATTGCAATGTATGTTTATATGCTAGATACAACGTTAAGGTTCACCTCTCAGTCAATCTCAAAGAAATCCATCCCTTAAACTTTAATCATGCAACATACGTGAATACATGAAGTAAGCTAAAACTGAATCAAGAGTCTATCATTCATAAATAAAAGAGAGAAATCACATGTAATCAATTGTCAACTCAGCATTGGGTTACTACCTAATCCTAGAATTGAGGAGACTACTCCATCGCGATAGAGATACAAGCCATAGACATCAAAAGGAACATTCTACAATGAAAATTAAGAGAGAAGTGCAGAAGGAACTCAGTTGTCAATGTTGATGACATTTCTAAAAGATCTCCACATGCTTCTTTGGTGGCCAGAATCTATAGGCTTCTTGGATCTCTTGGAAGACGACTCTCTCCTAGGTTCTCCGATCACGAGAACCCCTTGATGCCTCAAACCGATGCCCCTAGTTGCCTTTATAGCCTCCAAAGTTTCTAAAATATAACAAACTTTCCTAAAATTTAGAGGGGCGCCGCCATCAAAACCTAACAATCTATGACCGTGGCAGCCACCATGGGCTGGCCATGGATCGTGATGTGTTGTCCTCTTCAAAAGTCACGGATGGAACACTACCATGGTAGGTGCGACGGTCTGGCCAAGTTTCTTGCTAGAAGCTCTAGTTGCTGCTTCGATGCTAATTCTGTCTTCATTGATGCTCCACAGTCATGGCAGGTGCCACGGGCATATCGTGGATCATGTTGGAATGTACGCTCCTTTGGCTTTTATCTCCAAATATGCACCAATGCTAAGATCTTCACGTCCTATCATCATAAATCACAAAGAGCAGTCATTCGAACTAAAAAAATAAAAATCGATGCAAAAGCTAGAATTTAACATAAACCATGCTCATATAATACAATAAATGCATGCTAAAAAAAATCGAAAACATAAGCATAATTCACACACATCAATGTCCAAGGTTAAACCTAGCGTTCTACCACCACTAACAAATTGTCTCTTTCTCGAACCAAATCCGGAGGTGGAAAAATCTCTTACAACAATATTACAATAATTTCAATGAAGCATTGAAAATAGTAGAGACAAGAAAGGAAAATCTTAAGCACATGAGCTCTTCTTTTCACTTCAAAATTAATGAGAGTTGAGGCTTGAACACTTGAGATGATTAGGAGAAATGCAGTTAAGAGCATTGTAGAAAATCATTTGAAACTCCCCTTTTAAATAGTCTCCAATCGGACTACATTCGGCACCTTTTTGCCACCACCGTCGATTGCTATCGCCCAATAATTGATTGTTATAGACGTTTGACCGTTGACTCAGCCATTGAACGATCACTAACTTCTGATCAACGATTTATATCACCATGATTTTTGAATAGCATTCGATTGTTAAAAGTCCCCAATCGACTGCTAGACACCAGTCGAATTGACCAGTTGCATTGAGAGCATTATGTTCACTCAAAATGAACTACTAGTCGATTGTTAGAACCTAACAATTGACTATTAGCCATCAGTCGAACTGACCAATTGTATGTGTGAGCATTCTGTTTGCTTGAAATGATCTACCAGTCAATTATTAGAACCTAGCAATTGACTCATACTATTCAATCAAATTGATTGGTTGACTTGGGAGCATTCAGTTTGCTCATAATGGTTTAGCAATTGATTGTTATCTCACAACAATCGATTGCTAGGGTTACTAGGCAAAACCCTAATTTGAGATTTAGCTCAGTCTTAAATTGCTATGCTGTAGCAATTGATTGCTATACTAAATCCTTTCCCCCATTTAAGGTTTATCTCATTAGTCGATTGCTGGGTTTCAGCAATCGACTGATAAACCTTATTTCAGAGTTTGCACACTTAACCCTAAATAACAAATCCCTTTAATTTCTGTTATGCATCAGTCAATTGCTAGATGCTACCAATTGACTATACACTGTCTTCAACCATTTTAATGGCTGAAACACGCCTAACTCTTCGCTAGCCTCATGCCACAAGTACCTCATGCCAAATGAACCTCCTATATTCCCTGGACTTAAGTGCTTGGATCTTCTTTGTCTCCTGGTCTTTATCCACCTTGCATTCGATCTTGTGATCTGCTCGAGCTTTCTCCTTTTGCCAAACATCTGACCCTTAATCTTCTTGGGCTTCCACGCCTTGCATTCAGTCTTCCGACCTGCAAGGATTTCTCCTAGCCAAGAATCCAACCTCTAGTCTTCTTGGACTTTTCCTGTCTTGCATCCGGTCTCCAGACCTATGAGGATTTTTCCTACACACTTGCCACACAAGTGAGATTCACATCTTAACCTAAACTTAAATGCTTGAGGAAGACATGATTGCACCAACAAAATCGAGTTGCATGAGGAAGCCAGAAGTACGAGTTGTGCGGGGAACTTGTGAAGGAAGTCAAGTTGTATGGAGAACTATAGGGACCTTACCTACATAAGTGAAAATGCTGACTTGCAATGGAGCCACATAGGCTTAAACTGCTAATAGAGAAATGAGATCGCTATCCATTGCATCATATATATTACTTTATGTATAAATAGGAGGAGGATGCATATACAACGAATTGAGTGATTGCTTTGGATTCTAGAATAAAAAACAATAGAAAATGATTTTTAAAAAAAATATATATATGAGGGAGGATAGATATATTGTAGAATTAGAGGCACCTTGACTCCTCCAATTATTGCTTAACATATATATGTTATGTCATCTGATTAAATATTATTTGTGAATATAAGGAACAGTTGGCTGGGTATATATTTTCGTTTATTACAAATGATAAATAAATATTTCTCCAGTTCCATATGTAAGCAAAAAAGGCAGTTTGTTACTAAGGGCCGTTCCCCACCAAATTCAATTCAGACGACAAAATTATAAAGTTTGACTCGAAACTATAAATTCAATTTAAATTAAAAAAAAACTTTTTCTTTAATTCCTAGATAGTGGCATGGATAAGATAAAAAAATATTGAATTTATACCATTAATTAACTAGCCTTAAAATGTTATCCCAACTTGTTTCATCTAGAAAGCATCAACTGAAAGAGCATATCAAGACAAAAAAGAATAAAAATAAAAAGTAACGCAGAACTCTCAAAATTAGAGATTTGACTCGTGGTTCTCTTGAAAGAAGAGTGGAAATTATATTAAAGCAATACCATCTTGATCCATGTAAACAAACCCCTTCTTCCCTCGAAAGGCAAGTGCAATTCCAAGACATGAATAACATCTAAACATTAATGTCATCTCTAATTTTTATCTAGCACTAATTAATTAATTATAGCACTCGTGGCTTTTTATTGAGCTTCACTAGTTCAAAGGTTATGACAGACCACAGTACTCTTCCAGCTCCTTAGTTAAGGAAGCTCCTAATGATGGCCGCCTGAGCGCTGTTAACTTCGGCGTCCGCGAGCAAATCGGAGAGCCTTTCACTTAAGTTGTCCACCTCGCGGTGCAAGCTCCTGATATAGTCACACGTCTCCTGCAACACTTTAGCAGCCGAAGCCTGCATCATTAATGTTCTTGAACATTACACATAAATGAACACATTTGTTCAAGTTTCAGAAACTATATATATCAAATATTTATGCACCCGGCGGTCGGTGCTCTGGAGACCAGCCTCAGGGAGCACAGCTTGCAGCTTGGAGAGCAGGTCGTTGATCTGCTCGTCTGTGATACTGGCCGACGACGAGCTCATCTGCCTCGACCTAGATCGTCTGTTTGACATACTGGACGCTGCTCTTGACCTAATGCAGCTAGCTAGCTGGTTAATTGGTTCGATGACAGAGGAACTTAGGAAAAGAGGGGGAAGTAGAGAGATCAGTAGAAGGTAGTGTGGTGAGGTGTGAAGCGGAGACGCACGTTCATGTGGTATTTAAAAACAGTGATGTGAGAGATAGAGATGATTAAAATATTGCAACCTCTAGTGGAGAATATAATAAAAGGACAGCGTACTAGTATTAAATGATGAATCAATGAAATTGCTTCATATATATCTAATGAGAATTTCCAATTTCGAGAGGATTACCCTGTTCAATTTTGTTTTTATTAGGGTGATCTTGAGAAGGTACGTTAATTACATTTAGAAAATAACAAGAGATACGATACGATCCTGTTATCCAGGAACGTAGATTTTAGTCAAGAGATCTTGACAGGTGGGACTGCATGCAGATTAATTATAATATATACATGCATGGTGATATCCGGAAGGAGGAGTATTTTGGTGCGTACGTGGTAGAAAGCTCAAGGTACGTAGTGGGCCGAACAAGATTTTGCAAGTAGTGTTTCCTGTAAATATAGTCATTCAGACGTGGAGAAATAGCACTTGCTCCCCAGAGGTAGAGCAGTAAATAAATTAAATATTTATAAATAAATTTAATGTTTAATTTAATAAAAACCTATTTACATTCATTTAATATATACAAGATTAATTAGATAAATAAATTTGAAAAGCTCGTTAAACTAAACAAACAAATTTAAATACATATGAATTTAACTTGTTAATGTTCGTGAATAATATTCGTGAACAACGTTCATGAATAATATTCGTGAACAATATTCACGAATTATGTTTATTGATAAAATTATTACCAACATACTAAATAAACAAAAATGAATAAAATAAATAATTAAATTTGAATTATCAAATTTAATAACCAATAAAACATCAAACAAACTTGAATTAAGAGCTCGATAACATCTAAACGAATCAAGCTCAAGCCAAGCTTGAATTAAGAGCTCAATAACATCTAAACGAACCAAGTTTGAATTGAGAGCTCGATAACATCTAAACGAATCAAGTTCAAGCTAAGCTCCAAACAAGCTCAAGCTCATAAAAAATAAACCAAGCTAAACTTGAATAATTATTTCAAAGGCTTGATTCATTTTAGGCTCAGCTCGATTCAACTCGGTTATCTTATCAAGTAAGCTTGAACACCTCAAAGCTCAACTCGGCTTAATTTGTTTACAACCCTACCCAGAGGCAAGGGTGGAGCCACTTGATAGCTTATCCAGGCTTTAGTTCAAGGCCGACGAAGTTGAGAAAGAGCTATCGTTCGGATTTACCGTGTGAGAAAGGAAAAATATGAGAAAAAGAGGTAGGTAACACAAAAAGAAGAGAGAGAGAAATAGTCTTTTTTG
>JBBUKS010373499.1:0-40867 GCA_038050645.1 Hedychium gardnerianum
ACATGTGAGGGATACTAGGTTACTTGTATGCTGTGCCTTTTTTCTTGATGATATCTATTTACCTTTTCATCAAAAAAAAAAAAAAAAAAAAAAGATGGCAAAAAATGAAACGCACACTCTCAACATCTCTGTCAATTCGTTCGAAAATAAATTACGAGGACTAATCTAACGTTCATTCAATTGTGACAAAAAGGTGAAACGCTCGCCCCAGCGCCCCCGATTCTAACGTTCATTCAAGAACTTAGCAACAGTAACTTTAATCAATTGTTACAATTGATTACTGTTCAACATAAAGGAATTGAATATAGAATTTCAAATATATTTATTATATTTTGTACTGTTATATTGTTATAATGTAACAATTGATTAAAAACATTATTTTTTTTATAATTAAAAAATTAGTTTTGTGTTCAAAAAATTATTACTCTAAATATAATATGTCAAATTGATAATTGAGGGTGAAGATATAATCAAGAGAATAAGCGAACATATAAGATTTGATTTTATACCATTCTGAATTTTTTAGATCCATCAATTAGTTTTGATCGAAAAACTAATATTTTTAATCGATTGTTCAATCGATTCAACACATTTATGCGATGATAAACAATAATTTTAATCGATTACTATAGATTAAATATTATTCCTTTTTATGATTAAAAAATTGAATTCATATTTAAAAATTAGTGCTCTCAATATAATATGTAAAATTGATATTTGAGAGCATGAATATAATCAGGAGAATAAGACGAATACATAAAATTTAGTTCCATGTCATTTCGAGCTCTTTAGATTCATCAATTGATTTTAGTCAAAATTGATTGATGAACCTAGAAAGTTTGGAATGACATGAAACTAAATCTTATATATTCGTCTTGTTCTTTTAATTATGTCCATGCCCTCAAATATTAATTTGATATATTATATTAAAAGTAATGATTTTTTTGAATACGAATCAAATTTTAAAATTTATTTGGGCGACAGAATTATTTTCAATCGATTGGAAATAATAAGAAAGATAAAAATGATGTTGGATATGTAATTTCATCATTCTGAAAATAAAAATGAAATGCGTAATTTAGATATTTCGAAAATTTATTTATGCAGTTTGATAGTCTGCTGGTTTTTTTTTCTTTTAGTTATTCAGTAATCAAGAATTAATGTATGCTGGTTGGTTGATTTGGTTTCTAATGCCAAGACATAGCAACCTAGAAATAGGTCAAGCTATTTTTTTTATTTGCCACGGGCCTTTGGTGTAACAATTAATTTGATATTTAAGATTTAAATTTTAATTATGATGTATTATATAATATATATATTTTTAATAGAATGATAAATTTAAGAATGTTAATAGCTCTAGAAGGATAATATTATTTGATAAGCGGAATGTAAAGTTAAATTATCTATCTAAATTTGATCGGTTGTTTTCATTTAACTGAGATTTTATTCATCCATTGGCGAGATCGATCTGAGGTCGCAACTGGAGGTGGTTGAGAAATGGATGAACATTATCATAGCCACACCGTGAGGTTAAAAGATTTGCTTGCCGAGAAAAAAGATAACTTTGATAACTGCAAGTATTATTCTTTATCATATCATCATAACTTTAAATCATTGTAACCTTCCAGAGATCATGTGAAAATAAATTTTATACAACATTTAATTAGTTTGATTATATTCAAGTTATTTGCTGCAAATCTTTAACTTTGTGAATTGATATTTCTATCACTGGGATCTTGAAAGACTTGGACATGATAATTAACCTTTCGCGAATGAATTAGATAATAATATTACTTTACACATTAATTAATTAAGTGAAAGGATCCAAGTAGACATGTAGCTCATACAATATAGTTGAGATTTATAATATGCAAGCTCCCATATGACTCCAAATGGGCCCTCTTATTTTTGCTATAGACTTTCTTTAAAATTTGGATCCATTCTTTCTACTACGTCATTTTTTTTTTCTTTTGGGAATTCAGTAATCAAGAATTGTTTTTTTTTTTTTTTGGTTAAGGTTGATTTGGTTTATAATGCCAACACATAGCAACCTAGAAATAGGTCAGCCTATTCAATTTTTGCTATCATTCAATTCATAATGTCATCTAATTTTCTTGCTTGAAACGGAAAACATTGCTCCTTAAACAATGTTAATTTAGCACAATGGATGAACAAATACTATTCTGACTAGTCAGAGAAATAAACTCTCACACAAAGAATAAAAGTAGAAATTATATTAATTCAAACATCATAAAAATACATGATTTTAAACTCTTTTTTATAAACTTATTCAATAATAAATATAATAATTTAATAATTTAATATGAATTATAATTACTTTTTATTTATTGTCTAAATAGAAAAATATTAATTATCAAAGAATAAATAAATAAAATCTCTAAGTATTACAACTGTTTTATTTTTAATATTTTTTAATTTATTATCTTTTATTGTTTTATTGTTTTATTGTTGAAGTGTCAATTTCGAATTGTCTTTAATTTTCTTTTTAATAATAAATCAAAGGAAGAGAATTGTACCTTCTTTTTTTTTGCTGATAAAAATATATTTATCTATAAAGAAAATGATTACACAAACTTTTTGATAAATTCTAAAATAGAATATACCCGTATTTAGGTATGGCCTTTGACAAATTGCCGAAATCATTTAAAACGCCAAGCATTCCTCCTCGTAACGGTTGCAATCGGTGCCGGAATTTTACGCGAAGTGAGTAACAGTCGTTATCGAAAGTTGGCGTAGCGGATTTTGCTGTTACACGTTACGTGGTGGCCGTTGAGAGGGCGGAGACGACAGTGTGATCGCGCAACGCCGTCCACGTGGTACGGAGGCATACCGTTTTAAATACCGTATGTCACTTCTCGACCTGTTTCTGTTACGCTTTACTTGAGTTGACTTATATATCCCTCTCCAATTATTACTATTATTATTTTTATTTTTTTTCTCAACTAAAGACTTTTCTGACATTTTGATTTTAAATTTCTCGAAGAAATGGTCAATTTTGAGAATCGTGTTCAAATTAGAATTTTATTCGATAAAATCTAAAATGGCGATACAAAATATTTTTAATTTTTGTTCAATTTTAATAAATGCTTTTAATTTAGTTGGTTAGTTTATAAAATCTTAAATGGTTTTCGTGTAGTGTGTAGCAAGCAATATACAGTGAAATTAGCTTTAATTAGTAAATCGAAAAGGAATATTTATGCTTGACCAGGAGGGTAAACGAATTAAGTCGTGCTTGATTTTATATTTGTTTATTTATTTTTATCGTGTTTGTGCAAGTTTAAAGACTTAAAATTATGCTTATAATTTGGATAAAATATTTATTTAATATATGAAATTTATATTTTTTCATATATTATAGATAATTTAAAATTATTAATTTTTATAAATTGCTATAATTTTATATATTTGAATAAAAAATTAACAAATAAATTTATAATTAAGTTTTATCAAGGTTAATAAATAAGTTTATTAATAAAATATTTATGAAGTTTGTTCATCAATATTCAAATCAAAATTTTCATATATTATAAATAATTTAAAAATCGACTGTCAAGATATTAATCTTAAGATTCGACATCCTTTTTATATATATATAAGTAAATCATAGTGTTTTACCATCACACCCATGAGAATATAATATTATAAGTTTTAAATTTATATCAAATGAATATTGTTATCCTAAATCAATCTTTTTTTCTATTAGTAATATAAGTTTTATAAAGTCCATTAAATATTTTTAGATCTTAGATTTGTTTTTTTAGTATTCTACTAAGTTTGTCTATTTTATATTTAGTAAAAAATACTTGATGACTATCAATTTATTATTATTATTTTTTGATAGTCTAATTATCTAATTTTTAATTCTAAAGATGATCAAATTAGTCTAATAAATTTTTTCATCTATTATTAAGATAAATTAAAAAGTATAAATAAATTATAACGAATGATTTAACGTTATAAGTTTTTCAACCTATCAATTTATTAAAATCATATGATTAAACTGTAATGAAACAAAATTAGTTGGGTAGATGGATATTTTGAGAAATATGTGTAATGTGCTTTGTCGGTGGTCTTAGGTAAAATGTTAAAATTTATTAATAAAGGGATGAAAATGAAAAGTCTGATTTATTATTATCAAAAAAAATATTTTAATTATTTTTTAAAATGTAAATTCAAATGCATGAACCTGGCCTATCACATCCTTCTCGAACATCAATTTATGCAATTAAAAAAATTAAATATTGTCTCTTCCATTAAGTTGCATTAAAGTATGATTTGGTAAACATCAAATTTTTTTGTCAAGACTAAGCTTGACTAGTTCAGGTATTATATCTACATCACTTGTATTATATTCAATTGAATTTGTCAATTTAACTTGAGAAAAAAAAATTATTTTCACTTTCAAAATCACTAAAAAAAATTCTTAAATTTATTCAAAAAAATAATTAATGAGATCGAGTAACGTCGGACCTGAAGTGATCGGACCGATCTCACAAAAATTTCCTATCGGCCACCAGAGTAAATCGGAAAGTACTAATAGAAACCCATTCAAGTGATCAGTATTCTAAGACTCGCTTCTCATTAGAGAAAAAATTTCTTATAATTTTTAAATTTATTCAATTGTGGCAAAAGGCAAATGAAATACTCGCTTCTCAATTGTAGCAAAAGGTGAAACGCTCGCTTCCAACGCTCCCGTCAGTCCGTCCCAGGACCAATATAGAGAAGGTAAATCACGAGAACTAATCTAATCAACTCGAACAATGACTAGTATATAAGGGGATTAAATAAGTAAAAGTTCATTCATTTAATAAGTTATACGTTCTACATATATGATTGGATTAAATATGAGTTATCCATATAAAATATTTTATAAAAAATAAAATTTATGATTAAATAAAATAAAAGTGATCATTTATTAATATTTTTAATTGTATTTTGAGAGGCATTTTAAAAAGTATTTATATCCTAAAGGGTAAAATGAACATTTCCGTTCGACTAAACAGCCTGTAAGTAACTACTAAACTAATCAAATTCATAATCCAAAGTTAGTAATCAAGGCCAATTTAGTTATTTAAACGACTTTCGTTTTGTTCTTCTTCGCTGGCGCAAGAAACCAATCGATCTGTCGCTTTCCAACGAACCAGTACTCGCACCTTCCTCCTCCAATCTATAGACTATATCTAGGGTTCCAATATGGATTCCTACCAGATTCCTCCATTCCTTCCATTCTCCAGATCACGATCTCTCGGATCAGGATTTCCGAGTGCCGAGGTAGGTCGCGGAGGGTCAAAGTTTTCTTTTTTCCATCCGGAAGCCCCATGTCCGTGCCGGCGATCGCTCTCTACCCGATCCCGCCTTCCGGATCAACTATCCATGGATTCCAGGACTTCGACATCAACCCCCGCGCCGCCGCCGCCGCCGCCGCCCATGCTTCTTCCTCCGCTCCGAGGCCCATCGTCGGCGGCCTGTCCCGCATCTTCTCCTCCACGGCCGTCGCGCGCCACGCCGGCGCCGATGATTTGAGATACGACAGATCGGACGAGCTTGGTAGCTCGTACTCTTCATCGCTCTTCAAGTGCCGAGAGCACAGCCCCATATCGGTGTTCCATGGCCCGTGCAGCGGGAGCGGGAGTGGATCTTCCAGAAGCCCGCCTCGGGTAAGTAATCCGCGAGAGTGGACCGGGGGCGATTGGAGAACGGGAAAAGATGGGTTCTTTAAGCGTTTCGTTCGGGACGCCGCCAGTCCTAGCCTGGATTTTGATTCCCCCAGCTTCTATAGCAGCGATTTCTGCGTGGAAGAGTTGCCCTTTGGTTTCGATGACAGTCCGATGGACACGATGCCTTCTGCCGCGCCGTATGCCAATGATTTGCTCGCAGAAGCTCAGTCAAGGCATGAGATTTTCCGTGAGGAGATCGTTGTCAAGGCTTTCCATGAAGCAGAGAAAGCTCACAGGGGGCAGGTCAAACATCTTTCTCTTATCAGAATAAATAAACCCTAACATGTATAGTGTGCTAAGAAGGTGAATTTCTCGTTGTTAATCATAGATGAGGGCAAGCGGAGATCCTTACCTACAGCACTGTGTCGAAACATCTTTGCTGTTGGCGAAGATTGGGGCTAATGCTACAGTAGTTACTGCAGGTCTTCTACATGATACGCTGGATGATTCTTTGATGGTCTATGACCATATTTTAAAGTTGTTTGGAGCTGAGGTAGCTGATTTAGTGGAAGGGGTATGCTTATTCTCTCAAAATGTTCCTTTAAGTTATTACATCTGTTATATTCGTTGCTTATGAATTGATTACTTTTTGTGGAGATAAATTTGTAAGGTCATTTTGGCATAATTAATATAGTATTCTTAATTTTTATATCTAGAGCAATTACTCGAAATCACTAATTTAACATTTCTCCAAAGATATATGAAATTTGTATAAATGAACTACAAAGATAAGTAACAACATACAGCATGAGCACTATCCAAATACCAAAGAATTCAAAACTGATTATTTTAAAGACACTACACAATCATATAGGCCAAATTAAACATCAGCGGTTAGCTTGTTTGATGAGGGTGTATGGTCCGCCACATTTCTTTTTTTTCCTCCAAAAATCATAATTTAAGTTTAGTGGGAAAGATTAACATTTCAATTTTGCTGCTAGTTGTCATGACGAACATGGGGTTATCCCTTTGTTCAGTTTGTTTAGATTGATTCAAATTAATTCATAGTTTATTAGACGTTCCTCTATACAAATCATGTGCTTCTACAACAAAGGGAATGAATTTTCATATCACTTCAACAATCGCATTGGAATTTTTCTTGTGTTTCTCTAACTGTTTAATTTGGTGCATAGCAGTTGTATGACTAGAAACATTCTCCATAGTAGTGTAGAAGTGTGCTAATAAATGGTTTCTATGGCAGGTTTCTAAGCTGAGCCACTTGAGTCAGCTCGCTCGGGATAATAACACTGCTAGTAGAAATGTCGAGGCTGATCGCTTGCATACAATGTTTCTTGCGATGGTGGATGCACGGGCAGTGTTAATAAAGCTAGCAGACAGGATTCATAACATGATGACGCTGGAAGCTTTGCCAATGTGCAAACAGCAGAGATTTGCCAAGGAGACTCTTCTAATCTTCGCTCCCCTGGCGAGCAGATTGGGAATCTCAACTTGGAAAGAGCTATTGGAGAATTTATGCTTTAAACATTTGCATCCAGTGCAGCACAAAGACTTGTCTGAGAAGCTTCTGAATTCCTTTGATGAAGAACTGGTTGCCTCTGCAGTACTGAAACTAGGAAAAGCTCTAAGAAATGAAGGCGTTACTTACCATGCTCTCTTGGGGAGGCACAAAAGCTTGTATAGTATTTATTTGAAGATGATCAAGTATGCTCCCCAGATTTCCACCTGTCATCCTTTATAAGTGGATGTAGCTGTCAGTTTATTATGAATCTAACAATCGTTTCATAACAGGAAAAAACTGAGCATGAATCAAATCCATGACATACACGGTTTGCGGTTAATAGTTGAGAATGAGGATGATTGTTACAAAGCGCTTGAGATTGTTCATCAATTGTGGCCCAAAGTCATGGGAAGATTTAAGGATTATATAGTTCATCCGAAATTTAATGGGTAAGTTACTGGTGATCATCAAACTATGTTAGTAATATTTTTTAAAATCTTCATTCACTGTGAGCATTACTCGCAGATATCGGTCTCTGCACACGGTTGTCCTAAGCGAAGAGATGCTTCCTTTTGAAGTTCAGATTCGAACAAAAGAGATGCATTTGCAGGCCGAATATGGGTTTGCGGCACATTGGAGGTACAAAGAAGGAAACAACAGGCACTCCTCCCATGTGCTTCAAATGGTGGAATGGGCAAGATGGGTCTTGAGTTGGCAATGCGCAACGATGAAAGTTGAAGGGCCATACGAAGAAACAAACCCGATCAAGCCGCCGTGCCTTTTCCCCTCTCACTCCGAAGATTGCCCTTATTCCTCTTACACTCCGCAGGGTGCCTATGATGGCCCTATCTATGTCATAATGCTGGAGAATGAGAAAGTGAGCTTTCCTACAATGTTTGATTCTCTAGTAAAGACTGTTTTATTCCTTCAACCAACCATAACATAGCGACGACTGTGATTGCAGATGTCTGTGCTAGAGTTTCCGGCAGAGTCCACCCTGCTCGACCTGATGGTGAGAGTCGGAGGTGGTGGCTCAAGAGGATCCCCTTGCAGCTTCCCAATGAAGTTCGATCTGAGGCCGCGAGTGAACCATGGGCCAATGAGTGACCTGAGTCAGAAGCTCAAAATGGGGGACGTGTTGGAGCTCAGACCAACACTTCCCAACAAGTCATTGACAAAATACAGGGAAGAGATCCAACGCATGTATGAACAAGAACTCACTCACTCTAGTAGACGTGGATAGGTTTTATCTAACGTTGATGTAATCTCCAATTTTCATTGTTAATCTCTTCAATTTGTTGATATAAGAATTAATGATTTTTTCTTGTAAAAAAATGTGTTACGTGCAGTAATTGAATGCAAGATTTATATTGGCTCAGATGAATTTGAGTTCTTGCTTGAATCTTATTGTACTGTAATGGAACTGTTCCGATTATCTATCACATCTTTGCTGAGTCGAACAAAAAGAATTAATGATCCTCTTTAGTCATTTTTATATCTTTGATTATATATCTGCTTTAAAATTTATGAAAGTTTTATAATATTAATTCATACAAGAAAGAACATATTAAGCGAGGAGAAGGAACAGAGTACAGCAAACATATCACAAAGATTGATCACTCGTAAGGAGGCGTTGAGTCCTTCATCATCTCAATCTAATTAATTAAGTGCGTTTCACCGGATCAAAGTTGGACACGGCGATGACGGCGCCTCCGATCGCCCCGAGGACGACGCCGCCGGAGACGATGCTGAGCAGGAAGTTCTTCAGCGAGGGGGAGAACCCAGGCTGCGCCGCCTCCGCCACCTCCGGAAGAGCCACCACCAGAGCGGCTGCTGCCACCGCCAGGGCCTTCTCCTTCCACGAGGCGCGCACCACGGCGACGGCCGCGCCGGCTCTGCGCGGGCGCGCTGCTGCCACGGCCTTCGTGGGGCCGAAGAAGGCGGAGGAGGAGGAGAGCTTGACCGGGGCGAGGGAAGGGGAAGAGGGGATGAGCATGGTGAGCGCCGCCGCCATGGGAAAGTGAACTGGTGGAGTTGCGAGGTGGTGCGGGGGAGGGATAAGAAATCGGAGGAGGCTTGCAGGAGAGTCGAAACGAGAGGTGGGAAATAGATACGGTACGCCATGTCAGCAAATTTGTGTCAGACGTGGCAGCTTTTGGTTCTTCGAACGGGAGGTAGCCTTATCCTTTAGATTTGCATACGTCAGCAGCATTTTTGGAACACGTGTCCATGGACTTGTATCTACGCGACACTCGTAGCCAATCATAAGATGACACGCAAGGTGGAACGAATTCCACATCCTCTTCTTCTTCCTCTTTTAACACATGCAATTTGCATTATATTCTTCTCAAAAGTAACATTTTTTAAAAAAATAATTTAATTTTTAAATTAAAAATAAATAAAACCTTTATTTCCTCCGATGTAAATGTAAATCAAAGCGAACGAATTTAATAACAAAATTTAAATTAAATTAACTCCTGCCTTGATGGGCCTCCAAACTCGGTCAGATTCCGACGAATCTCGTCGGTGGCGTTGATCGAAACCTCATTGAATCATCGGATTCATTCGATCGCGCTCCCAATGCATTGATTTCCAGTTCCGTTACTAGTTCTCCTCTTGTTTTCCTTTTAGGGCTGTTTGATCTCTGCAATCCTCGCACTTCCAATGGCAGCAGCGGCTTCGGATTCCGGTGAGGATGGTGACCTGCAAGAAAGCCACGAGCCGGATTTCGTAGGCGAGCTCTTCAACATCAACTTAGTTCCCTCCGATCTCTTCCTCAAGTTCCGCAAGCAAACCGAGGGCTTCCGCGTTGGGCTTAATTTCAAGGTTCTGCTTCGTCTAGTTTCTTATACAATTACACCTTATCTTATGCAAGATTTGATTATGATATCACCTTTTAAGCCTATGTTTGCTTATTACAAATCTCGGACATAGAAATTAATAGCAGATCTTTTCTTACTCTGAATGCTATTCTTTGTCTCTCTTTTACTGCACAAAATTTGATATCGTCAATAAGTTAATATTCGTCAAATTAGGATGTCTCAATATGCTATCTATCTCATCATTCTTTGAGCATCTGCATAGATAAATTCACACCTCTCTCTCTCTCTCTCTCTGTGTGTGTTCATATGATACTGAAAAGGGATAATTCTGAGAGTTGTGGATTCCTTTGGTGTGCAGGATGAATAAAATAGTTCCACACTAACATATGCACATTTTGAGGATACAGGGGTGATTGGAATGATTTAATGTTTACATTGTGAATAATATCTAAAGGTTCTTGCAGAAAGACTTTCAAAGAGATATTTGGGGCATGAAAGGTTTTTTGCTATATGATATGGTAGAAATTTTGCACTAATGAACCAATGGAAGTAAAGTGATGTTATTATAATCTCTTTTATGGTTATACAATGTTAACCATTAAACAACTTCTGAAACCATTGCTAGCTTTTTTAGCTTTTTTGAATGAGGTAGATCATTTGTCTTTCAACTATCTAAGAATAACAATATAAAGCACCAGTGGAGGAATATTAAACCTTTATATTGTTTGGTAAACCCCATACTTATCATCTTGAATTTTGTTCACAAAATTATATTTATTAGCTTAGTTTTCTCCCCCCAAATAAGATGTTTTTGCGATACAATTTGTAAAATGTTTCTTCTTTTCCTTTCTTCCTCTCTAGTTTTAGTTAAATTGTATGCTTTTATTTTTCTTAAACAACTCAAATTCTATAACATGCTACTTTCCTTGTAAGTATTACCTTAATTGAGTTGTTATTAGCAGTCTTGAGAGTTCAATTCGCATCGATGAAACCTTCTCATAAGAAATTGATCTGTTTACTTGTGATTATTGCACTTTTGTGTTTCACCTTGTTGTTTGAAAGTATTTTCCCCCAACTAGCTGATCACTGCCTCTTTTCTTGATTCAGTTTTGCAACTTTCCTACTAACGAATATCAAGCAGTGGTTGTTCTAAAGCCCATGGCTTCTAATAAGAGGTGGAAATTTGTATATGAGCCCTTACATGGGGATATTCAGTTGCTCTCAAAGAAGATACCTCTTACTAAATATCTGAATATCCAGGTACTTGTTGTCTTTGACTGAAGTGTTTTCTACCTTTGTGACCGCATATGAATGCATATTACTACAGTTTTACATGTCCATAACTAAAAACTTCGAAGTTCATCTTGGCTGTAGATACATTTGATTAGATGGGTTAATTCTTTAAGGATCCCATTATCCATATTGTATCCTTTAGAGTGCCATCTCAAATCATGTGGCTCAATAGATGGTTAGATGAGCCATAAAGGGTTTATGTGACACGACTCATATAATTAAATGTGTTATAAATAGGTCGATTGGCATGACCCATTTAACCAACTCAAATAAATTTTAATGCAAACTTTCAATTATTCAGAAACTTGAAATATAATGCATTGCAGGTCGAGTTGTGTTGTATAAACAGGTTGTGTCAACTTTTGAGCTGCAATATTGGTAATTGAAATGTCAATACCAGAACTAAAATGGAAATGTAACATTTATGGGGATTCAATGATTCTTTTACAAGATAACACATTCTTTAGAATGAAAATGCCTAATGCTAATTCTATTGATGTCTAGTTGAAAGTCAATTGGTTATGGAAGTCTCTATACTAGAACTAAAGTAAAAATCTGGTGTTTACGATGGTCCAGTGGTTCTTCAGTAAGATGACACATTCGCTAGAAAATGGCTAATGCTAATTCTATTAATGTCTCTAGTTAAAAGTTGATAGGTCACATTTTTTAAGTTGTCATATGGACAAGTAGTTCAAGAGTGAATTTGCTTGAAAGGGCTTCTAAGAAGTGTTTTCATGTGAGTTTGAAAAACAAACAAACAAACAAAAAAACATATCTCCGACAGTACTCAGTGAACCAATTTTTATTTATAAGGTCTATTGAACTGTAATTTGACATCGGCTTCTTTGACACTACTCAGTGATGCTAGTCTAAGATATGACATAGACGAGGACTTTTGAGTAATCCTTTTGCTTCACATACAATTGAATAATTTATGCTACTCGAACAGATCGGAATTTGTCATAGTTTCCATGCGAATGCAACTGGATGGAAGTGGAATCTATCTACATGTTTGGGTGGAGATGGTGTTTCCCATATCAGAAACAAATCATCGCTTGGTCTATGCCGGGGGGTTGATCTGAGGATTGGTTGGAGGGCAGACTATATACCCCCTGAGATCGAAGGGTAAGATTCTTGCTGCCTCAATGCTTCTACACTCTTACAACAATAATTTGTGAGCTGTGTTGTTTACGCTTGATGTCGGTTAATTCTTGACAGGGAGGTTAGCACCGCGGAATCTGTATTAAACATGAAGCATGGCCGCTTGCACGCATCGATAGATAGATTTGAGGCAATATTCACCAGCACAAATTAATTTTTGCATTTTTTTTTTTACTTAATTGAAGTATCAAAGCTAAAAAAATAAGTATCACTCATATACAAAGTGCATCTAGAGTAGCTACTATGGATGGATAAAATGTTGATATCATCCTTCTGATAGTAACACACATAGTGGATGATTAGCGCGATTGTTGCACTCGACGCTTGGAAAGTAAGTGTTGAACTGATTCTCTTTGTTCGATATCCTTATTCTTCGTTTGCCCATGGCTTGGTCATGTCGAATTGTGTGAATTCTTGTTAGCTGAGGTAAATTACATTACCATAGCCAAAATCCAACAAGTTAGAGTTACACTATCTACGGAACACATCTCATGTGAAGCTCTCATCTCAAACAGTCTGCATGAAGGAGGGGGGCGATCAATAATATATTTATACAACATGTTTAAGCCTACAGTTCATGTTTAGAGGCATCATTTCGAAAAGAAAAGAAATATATACAAAAATTTCTTCCATTGTAGTTTGGATAATGTGATTTGGACACCTACATATGGCTATTGATCTCTTAGCTTATGTAAGTTAAGATGGGTTATCTAATTGATTTTAGTGATTTGTTGATTAATCAAGTAATAATTAGTGTTTCTTGGCACACCAACACAACATAATTGTCCCCTAAATAAACCAACACTTTTCTTCTTGCATTAATTTAATTAAAAAAACAAAAATCATAGCCCATTAAGCCATCCGCTTTGTTTATGTGACACCACTGCATGCCATCGCTTGGCCCGCAAACCGGTGCGCAGTTCGTGACTCGCGAAAACGACGCAGCTTCCGTTAAACCCGATCGGCCGACCGGTAACCTCACCGGACAGTGACCCGACTCGGCCCACATACCACACTAACGTTCATCATTCGACGCCGCAAAAGATCCCATCCGCAGCGCACTCGAAAAAACAAAACCTGTAGACGAATCCGCAACCCGCCACGCGCGCACCCGCCGAAGCGATCGCAGCGGGTCCACGCGTGTTCCACTACGTGGCGCGGTCTCATGGCCCGGTAACGGCGTCCGGTGGTCGCTGTATCTTGTTGAAACCCTTTTGATTCTTTAGTTAATCCCTTTATAGTCTGCAATTAGATTGCTGGCGATTTATTGGGGAGAGAGGAAGAGAGAGAGAGAGATCGGCGGCCGGCGAAGTCTGTCTGCTCCTTGATCCATCCAGGTAATCAATTCTGATCTTCTTCGGTGATTCCTCCGTGTCAGTTTCGTCGTGTGTTTTCTGTTGAGTTCTGGTCATGTTTGACGAATTGCGTCCGCGAAGCTAAACTCTAAGCTACTGCTGAATCACGAGGAGGGTTTCCTGTGAGAGCCGTATTGGAACGTTTGTGTTTTTTGCTGATCTTAGTAGTCCTCACCTTTTTCTTCTCCGTTTGATGCCTTTTGGAGTTTACAGTAAAAAAAGGTTATAATTCCTTTGTTTTCGTTCTTAGTTGTGTACGCCGTGTAGATGTAAAACCAGTTCACTAGTTTGTCATGGAAATTTAGCTTTTTTTATTGGGTTCTGAAAGGATTGGATCCTTGCACGGACAGATTGTTTAAGATATGAAATATGTTTCTTGAGGATTAAACTTGTATGTATCGATGTCCATATTGGTCCTTACCGATGTTTTAACCCATGCCACAAATCTCTTGAGACTATTTCATGGTATTTAAGTTGTGTAAGTAGTGAAGACTCAATTTTCCTTAGCTCAGTCGCTTGAGCATCTCTTACTTAAAGCTATGCCCAAATAATGAAAATAATTGCTACTCTTCTTGGGCATCTCTTATTTGAAGTATACCCAACTAGTGAGCACAATTGCTAGGCCTGATCATCTAGGTAACTATATGACTTTTTATGAAGATAATCTATTTGGTAATTTACCTTGGGTAGAAATATTAACTTTTTTCTTTGCTCTATGTTTTATTTGAATTTCTTTTTGAAGCTCTATCACTCAAAAAAAGTGCTAGTAAATTATCAAGATACATTTTCAATACATGTTGCAGGTGACCTATTATTTTTCACATAGGCTCAAATGAATAAGAGCGAAGATTCTGGTAGCCCAGGATGGGGTGCTTCACTATTCATGCAAACTGAAGATGCCGCTAGAACGTTCTTTTCTGCTGCTCCAGCTGCAACTGCTGGGTCACCACGCCCCTCTGCAGTTTTCTCATCTGGAGACATGAATGTTGACAGTCACTTTCAGAAATTGCAACGCCGTGTTTCAAGAGTGTTGAAGGGTTTAACATCTTCTCCAGAACTGAAGGGATCTTACAATCCTGAAGTCCTTACAAGTCAGAAACGTCAATGGGCTGGATTTCAGTTACGATCTTCGGTAATAGCTTGTTGTTACTCTTTTGCTTTTTATTTCAAGTTTTGGTAAAGATGATAATTTGATGGATTAAAGCACATGTTTGCTATGCTTCTAAAATTCTTTGAATAATTTGGATTTGATGAGAACACCAAGAAGTTCTTTTCAATTTTATATTGGGTAAGCATGCTTGAAAGAGGAGGTGGTGGAAGCGAGGAGGTAGACATGGTCTTAATAATATAAGACTTCGCTCACAGTGATAATATCTCAGTAAATGCCTTTGTTTATTCCAATCATTTGTATATTTTGATACTATGTCTTATGTTTTATTAAGCAGGATCAACGAGCTGTGAAGGAGCCATCAAAATTGTTTGAGAGCATGGTTGTTGTTGGACTTCATCCTAATGCTGATGTTCAAGCCCTTCGAAAGATCGTTTTAGATAGAAATAATAGTGATCCAAAGAGAAGAAGCTCACTAAACTACCACCATCAAGTTCACTCTGAATCAGTTATTGCACCACAGGTTCTTTTCATGTGATATTATGTATTATCAATGCTATATATTCTAATTAACTACACATTTAGAATTGTATTTCTATTGATATTTTCTTTTCCAAGTAGTATCATCCATGGATTAAAGTACCATTTCATACTGTGTAGGGTGGCAGGATATGCTCAGTGCATGCAATAAAATTATGATCTAAATTATTTTTTCATTTTTAATTATGGGTATGATGCTGTTTTTTTTGTGATTTTATATGCTGGTAATATCCTGAAGTTAATCAATTACTGCATTTTATAACTTTATGGCTCCTGCTGCTTCTAAAGTAATATCTCTTGTTTCCCTAGCATCATCTATATAATCAAGTTTCATGCAGCTAAAGTTTTTACAATTTGTTTCTGCTAGGTTCTGTTTGTCTATCCTCCAGATAAACAAGTGCCTTTAAAGTATAAGGATCTTCTTTCATTCTGCTTTCCTGGAGGTGTAGAGGTCTAACACTCTTATCCTTGTCTTTAGTTATTTTACTTGAATATTTCAACCTTTTATCTTCTATTTGATGATTCATCTTCATTCTTGTCATGCATGCTACAACAGAATCTATGCCCTTGTACTAGAAAAACTTCTAAAGAAATAAAAATAGCTGTTTGGTGCTGATTCCTACAAAGGAAGGAAACAATTAGGGAAAGAAAGATAGTAGATGCAAAAAAAGTGCATAGGCTTGTAAAATAATTTTCATTGGACTCTCCTGGCTCTTTCCTTGGAGGAAAGGAAAGAGGAAGGGAAGCTTAAATTTCAAAACTTTTTTTGTTTAAAACATAAAGAAAACATCAATAAAAATAGATTTGAAAAAATTCTAATTTTTAAGGTCAAATTTGAATTTCATTGTATACAAAAATGAGTTTTCTGCCAAATCAGATGAAAGGAATATAGAGAAAAAAAAATTTCTTAGGCTTTTCGTTCCCTTTCTATTGTTCCGCCAAAGAAATCCGAAGGAAAGTGCCATTGGCAAAATATATATTTCCTTCCAAGTTTTCTTCCCTTGTAGGAACACACAATGAAAACATAATGCATACTCAACTATAGGAAGCAAGTTCTTATTGATCAAATTGAGGGACATGATAGTAAAATAAATAAGCCTTTTGTTCTATTTGTAACTTGCTTCTTCATTTTTCAAGGTCATCGATGAGTTAAGATATAGATACTAACTTCTATTCTAGGTGCATGCTGTGGAAAGAACTCCTTCGATGAGTGAGCTGAATGAAATAATGCTGGGGCAGGTAAGGTTCTTAAAGTAGGTTACCTGCTTTAAATTTTTTCCTGTACGTAAGAACTTCCGATCACCTTTAAATGCACTCCTTAAGCTTGGTTCCTACTTTTCTAATCATTGCAGACTGTCATGTTTTGCAGGAACAACTTAAGCAAAGTAACCAGTCATTTGTTTTCCGTTTAAAGGTAATAAAACTTGTCATGTATTCTATCTGTTGCTTGCCTACTGTGCTAGTTTTACAGTCAATCGGTGCGTATCCAACTATGGAGTAGTAAGTTATATATGACCTTCCTATTTGACCAATTGTTTGTTTCACAGCCAAATCCTATTAGAGTTCCTCTTTTTAAAGTTATGCTTTCGGTTAAGCATGACTGATAAATACCATACTGGTGCGTCATAAACTTTTTGTTGCTGCCATTTTAAGTATTTTGTATATCACAGGCTGCTGATAATTCAACATTATATGGATGTTGCGTTTTGGTCGAAGAACTTCTACAAAAACCTTCAAGTTTGGTTTCGTTGCTTATAGGGGACAAACCATGTTCATCACCATTAAGCCGTCATATATTGACTACATCACGTTGTTACTGCATCTTATCAAGGCTTCCATTTTTTGATCTGCATTTTGGGATACTGAGAAGGTAACAAAATAATCTAACTTTCTCCACCATCAATCTTATTGTGCCTTTTGGCGTCCAATGTTTAATTTGAGTGTATAAAGGCATTTAAGCTTATCGAAATTAAATATGGCCACAATCGAAAATTTAATTTGATGGTCATAGCTTAGATCATTAAAGCTCATGTTAGTTGAATTTAAAATCTTCCACAAGTACCTTATTTTTTATTTGCCTAATGTAGATTTGCAGCGGACAAAAATCATTTTCAGTAAATTAGAGTGCTTTTTGCTCCTATAGTATTGAACGCCTCTTAAATAAGTTAACCTATCACATTTTTCAATTTTTGTCTTTGTTGTAGTATCTTTATTGAAGAAAGGTTGGAATGGCTTACGAAAGGCTCTGAAATGCTAAATCTGCTGTCTACAGAAGAAATATCTGAGGATGAAAGGGTGCTTGATATCAGTTATAACTCACCAGAGGAAGGGTATACCACCAAGGAAGGTGTAAGGCAAATGAGAGATTTTGATTCAATGCCTGAAGCTACTTTTACGGAAGTTTGTAAAACGCCGGAGGAAGAGTATGGTGGTAACGAAGGAGAAAGGCAGACAAGAGATTTTGATTCAGTTTCTAAAGTTACTCCTAAGGAAGTTTATAACTCACCTGATGAAGAGTTTGCTACTGAGGAAGGATTAAGGCAAGCAAGAGATTCTGATGCAACTTCGGAAGCTTCTCATAAGGAAGTAACTGTCAGCAAGGATCATGATTCAGACCCAACAATTTTTATCCAAGAAACTGCAATTTTGGCAGCTTACCAAGAATCAATGGACCTTACTGAAATAGAAAATGGAGACATTAGCCAAAACAATCTTGATGACTCTATTAATAAAATTAATGCAAACAAGCAGCAGATGGATGCAATAGATACTGTTTTGCCACTTTTCCGTTGTCCTGCTTATGAAAGTTCTGAATCCTCCAGCAGGTAAGAATATTTTTTTTCATGATCATGTGAATCAATTATTGTCAAAGTGTAGCAAATTTGCTTTGCATTTGATTAATGCATATTTCACGCTATCATCATATTCTTGTCATCAAACAAAACTTTATGTAAATTGTCATAAATCTTAAGTCAATTTTCTTCTTTTTTTTCTTAATTCATAATAATTAGTGCTTAATTTTCTTAGACCACCCAAATGCAGGGACAAGTAGTTATTTTTTGTGGGTGCAGATGCGGAATAGTCAAACTATTATTTGGATTTATTAGAATTCCAACACCATGTTTTAATTCGTCTTTTCCGTCTTTGGGAGTTTTATATATTTATCCTTTAAAACTTTGGAACATGAATATTTTGCTACTGCAGATTTGACATTCCACATATTCCTCTTAAGAGTATTAATTATGCACATCTGTGACTGGTTACCTCAAATTGTTTGAATCATTGTCATCCATAATGTAAAATGTAATAAAGATAAATAACTAAACTGTTTATTAGTTTGGTACCCTTGTTTCTCTTATGTGTGTACCCTATTACAAATCTTCCAGATGCAGAGAAGGATCCAAGGCTTCTTTGAGTTTGAGTAGCTATACAATTCCACTGGGGCCTGTTTTGATTCACCCATTTAGCTGCTGTTACTCCTGAGTTGTAGTTGTCATGTCATTAAATTTTATGTTGAGGGTCAAGTGAAGAATATTACGATGGCTTCTTGCAATTTTTTTTTTTTATATAAATTTGGATGAATATATATATTATGGTTAACCCTACAACGGTTTCTTGCATGTTTTTTTTTTTGTAAGTTTGCATGAATATATATATTAAGTTTAGCTTGGCCTGTATAAAGATCAATGACTTTGGTAGGATATAGACAATTTCTTATTTCGTTCAAAATAAATCTTTTGTCACATGAACAGTGTATGTAAATGAAGGCTTCCATTGTAATTTGAAAGCTTCTGTTTAGTCTTGCCAATACTAGACAAAATTACTGCCTGGAAGACTAGATATATTATAGGCTACTGCTTGAAAATTTTCGGTTTTGGTGTAATGACTAAGAACTTTCCTCTGTACACTCAGTTTACAGGGATCTCCATGTGAAGGTAGAAATCTGAGGAGAAATAATGATGATTCAGATCTGGAAGAGCCATCTTCTTCTGGTCAAGAAGATCTAAATCGCCACAGTAAAATTCTTGAATGGGCCAAGGTTGGAAAGTTGCCTTTTGTGCTTTAGTTAAGGAGTTCTGAAATATATGTACATCATAAATTCACTAATGGTTGATCTATTGCTTGGATGTATTCTCAGGCAAACTGCAATGGATCCTTACAGATTATTTGTCAGTATTATGGTCTAGAATGTCCTGCTAGAGGATCAACACTAACGTTTAAGCCTTTAGAGCACTTACATCCGTTGGATTTTCATAGGCCTGGTGAAACGGTTCTTCATATTGCTGGCTCCACTATCGATATAAGATCTGGATGTACAAGCTTAGAAATGACTGAGGTTCATTTCTGCTGATAATTTAACTATACTTTGCTATCTAATTACTTCATCTTCTATGAAATCTTTTTTTGTATGTTCAAGCATGTTGGAGATCTCATATTTGCTTAATCTACCCTTGTACTCTAGGTGCATCATTCTCTTTTAGCAGAAGAGGAGGTGACTGCTCTATCTGTATGGACAGTTGCAACATTATGTGGGTGTTTAGGGCTTGACCGTGTAAGTATGAGATATTTTGTCATATAGCCTGCTAATTACTGCTTATTGAATAGTGATAGTTGTCAAAAGTTTTTTGAATTGGCATAGTTGTCAACATACTGCTATTATTGTGGTGGGGATATAGCCAAGTTTGGCAATAAGAGATTGGTTCCTGGAATGGTGCACCTGATCTGCAAATATATTCTTTTAAAAAAAAATGAGATATATGTACTAGATTATTTAGCTTCTTCTAGGTTTTCAACCATTCAGCTGAATACAGGAAAACACTTAGTTGAAGCAGGCATATAAGTCTATTTAATGCTAGATATTTTGCACATTAATTGAGAATTAGTTGCAAGTCTCTCTTGAAATGATGACTTGATTGGGCATTATGAGTTTTAATTGCGCTAAAGATTAGGTTCATGAGGAATGATTCTATAGAAGCAGATAAACATAAACTTAAAAATTGTCTTTTGTGTCCTGGTGAGTTATTACCTTTTCATTTTGATCTCATTAATTTGGGAGCTGATGGAACGTTCTATGAATATGGGGCTATATAGTTTTTGTTAGAGGATTACTCAGGATCATTTATTTCACTATAAAAAATGGTGAATATGGTCCTCAACTGGTTGTTGATTGTATTAGTGCATACAGGTGGTGTATATGGTTTCATTACCACTGAATATGGTGAATAACTGTGCACTTATTTCCTGTTTATCTATTAGTGAATTGTTAATTTGTAACTTTTTTTTTTTTTTGCAATTGTCAGATATTGGTGATGCTTGCTGGAGCACTCCTGGAAAAGCAAATAGTTGTTGTTTGCTCGAATTTGGTAACCCTCATTCTTTTACTTTTACTTCTCTTAATTACTATTTCTACTTCAAGTTATTATTCAACACTGTATCTATTGCCTTATCTTTAGGTTTCCTGATTTCACAATATATTGTTAGCGTGTTGGAAAATACTTGACTTAATTCTTTTCTATGTTCATCTAATCATGTTCTAGCAGTAGTTGAATGCTGTCCTATCATCAATTTTATTGCCATGTATGTTTAAGGAATCTTCATCTTTTTGCTAGTGATGCTTGTCGTGTTTTTACAAATTAACTTGAGGACCGTCTGGATTCTTATTACAGTCTTTGTTCATACATTTCTGAGCATACTTTTAGTGACATCTAGACACATTGGTGCATCTAGTAAGAAACGACAGCATTGTTGTTCAGTTCTGTCTTCTTTTTGTAACTTGAAAGCTGGTCTTTATATCATGTAAACATTTAACATGCAGGGAGTCTTATCAGCTTCAGTATTATCAGTTGTCCCATTGATACGTCCTTATCAGTGGCATAGCCTACTAATGCCAGTACGCAACTCAAACTTTGCCAATTCTTTACTGATATTATGTCTAGAGAAGGATTTCACTACCTCTTGTCCGATAACAATGTATTTACATCTGAAATTAAGGTTTTGCCAAATGACATACTCGACTTTCTTGACGCGCCTGTTCCATACATTGTAAGTTTCAGTATATTCTGTCTCCTTTTTAATGTACTGAGCATATACATATTATGATCAAGGAAAAGATTCATATGATTTAATTTTGTTCTCTTTGCATATGTGGTCTATCTCAATAATTACTTAAATATAATTTCTCGGTATACTGAATCATGGCCCGAGAATATATACAGTTGATATGATATAATACTTAATGGGTCCATGTGGCAGTAGAGTTAGCTGGTCTCCCATTAGGCAGTTTGTTACTTGCAAAGGTCTTAATTTGTGCATTTACTTGGATGAGAAAACAGTTGAAACTAACGTATTTGATAAATGATGATGATTAGGTGATCTGCATCACAGTGAATCATTATATTCGTGCCTATAGATCTTAAGCAGGTTCATCTGATGGTATTTTATTCCTTAATTGTTAATGATCCTGTCACTTGAATTGATTTGAAAGGTATTAGAAACTCATTAACAGCCAACCTTGAACATCCTAATATGTTTCTAGTATGTCCAATATGGAAAAAATGACCATAGTAAGGTAAACTCTGTCTACCTCAACATCCACCTTGGCCTTGTGTTTGAGATGAACAGTCAAGATAATCCCTTGCTTAGATTAGCAACTCACTGATTATTGTTGATAAATTAAAGGAGATTCCATACTTTGGTACATTGGTGATCACATCGTTTCGATGCCATGACAAACAAAAGTTATAATTGTTTTAGTTCAAATACTTGAGTTTCATCCTTCACCCATTTATTGTCTCTTTAATTCCTAACAAATGTATTAGATTATATGAATTATTCTGATAAAAATTCTGCTTTTGTAGGTAGGCATAAAAAACAAAACTACTGATATACAATCAAAGTTGACAAGTGTTATTCTTGTTGATGCGGACAAGAACCAGGTTACTTTCAAGCTCAGTATGTCTGTTGAATCATGCATAACCTTTTTTTTTTAAGAAAAAAAATGCATAATGTTGATCATATCATATGGTTCTCTTTCCAGATGTCAAGTTAGTTCAGTTTCCCCTTGTTTTCCTTCTATTTAGTGTGCGGATCTTCTCCCTTGACTAATAGAATGAGTTCTGTTGACAGTACTAACAATACATTTTTTAATAATCGTCCATTTGATTATGGAATTTTATTATTGAAAACTTATGAATCATTCAGCCATAATAATCTTTAGCTGCTCGTAGCTATATTTCAATGAGCGTCTTTCTTCCAATTAGAACCTGATAACAACTCTGATGCTGGTAGTGTAATCTTTCTATAGTACTAAATCATCAATGTATCATATTGGATAAACTTCATCCCTGCAATTTCTTAGTTACCAATGCAGCAGCATATTTCATCACTATTTGGTTTCCTATGCTGGTTGTGGAGTCCATCTCTCAGACTGCAGAGTTAGTCGATTCCAAATTGGTCAGTCTTGGTTAAGATTGTGGTATAGACTAAACAGAAGACTAAGAGGGAAGTAAGAAGAAATCAAGATAAGAAAATGAAGACACAACATCACATAGATGAGAAATTGCATATATTAACTTTTTTTCCTCTGGCATTTAATACTCTTAAACTAACAAACAAGGATGATCTTACAATAATTCATTTTACTATCTTTTCTCTGTCATGGATCCTCTTTTTGCCTAACCACCTTCATCTTTTTTTTTTTCTTTCACTGTAACTTACTCTTCTTGGATGCTATAATCAGCTAAAAGGCTATGTAGGGCAACCTTTATTGTGTTTCGTCAATTCTAAGCCAATCACCTAAATCTATACAGTTTTGGATGCTATGTCAACATAAATCAGTGGTACTAGGGTCAGATGATACAATAAACTAATTTTGTTGTAGACATGGATTTGGTATTTGGTCGAGATTCTCCTTCTGGAATTGAACTTCAACCTAATTCCAATAAAGTGATTGTCAATGTTTCTCTCTCTCAAAATAGATGTAATTATAGCCTTCCATAGAGTTGATGGAGGGACAATATCTATGTAGCTGACCCCAAGTAGTTGAAACTAATGCCCTTGCAGATGTTGATGTGTAGAATATATGTAATATACATGTAAGTTGAGACCTAGCATTTGCAGTCACTAAAAATCTTCAGTCCTCACATAATAATTTCACAGGCCAATTAAATGTAACCGACTGGGATTTTAAGAGGTCATTGCTGTAGTGTATGTTAATTTCACTGTATATATTGGTATTTTTTTCTGAATAAAATCCAGCATTCATTGTTAGTGTTTACTTGTTTGTCATAGTTCATCTGTTGGTATTTGACACCTTTTGCTCTTCATGATCCTTTAGATATTTAATCATGTAGGTTAGGTCATCCTGGATGCCCCAACTGCCACAGAAGAAAGAACTTTTCTCATCACTAAGTCCTTACCATGCAAAGCTTGTTGGTGAAAGCTACTTGGCCCGTAGAAGACCTGTGTATGAATGCACAGATGTCCAGGTAACTACTTCTCGAGCATGGCTGTTAATATTGAATGACAGTGATTCACCATGGGTATATTTACATGATGTAGGTCTATTTTCCATAAGTATTACTTGCCCGTCTACTGGAAGTGGAGTATGCCATTAAATGATAAACTCACATACTGCATTTTCTTGTTCTTATTACTTAAAAGTTGTGTAGATTTTCCTTGATATCCTAAAACACATGCTGTGCACGCTATTGAATTGCATAAGAACGATCTGGTAATCATATGCAACTTAGTTGAATCTTGATTTGTACATAAATATCTTATCTGAAATTTATATATATATATATATATGATCTTAATTTACAATATAATTTTCTATGAAGTTATTATTAGGTTTATTAAACTTTTTTGCTCATCTTCACAGATTGAAGCTGCTAAAGGTTTCTTGGCAGTTATTAGGTCATATCTTGATTCATTTTGCTCGAACCTACGATCTCACACAATAACAAATGTTCAATCAAACAATGACAAGGTTTGCTCTCTGAATTTGACAATGTGCTCATCTCCAATGTTGTTATTTCATGTACTCCATCTATGTTTCGTTGTATGACCATGATCTCTGTAATTGTCTGAAAATCAGACACCCTGACTAGGTCTCCGAAAGATTCACATGAACCTCCATTCGAAATTGAAACAACTGCTGTGACAAAGAAAATCATATACATAATACTATAATACTACCAAGATAAATCAATCTTATTAGTTAGATTACCTAACATGGCTTGTTAACCTTCTGCTTTGTGCTTATCTGCTTTGTGCTTATCTACAGGTTTCAGTGCTGTTGAAAGATAGTTATATTGATTCCTTTCCATATCGTGATAGACCCTTTATGAAGGTACAATTCATTGCATTCTCATCCTCTTCTAGCCATTTGCTGTTGTCTATTGAATCAACTATTTGGCTAGCTCTTGTGGCCTATCCATAGTTTTAAAAAACAAACCAAAATTGAACCGGACAAGTTCCATTCATTGGTTCAATAATGTGGTCAATTGTCTTTAGGCCAACAATTAGAATGCATTAATTTGGTGGATTGAAGTAGATGATTTGTCAAAACCAGTAAAATTTGACCTTGGCATGGGGAACTTGTTCAGGGCCTGATTGCTCGGACAAGCATTAAGAATTCATGACCATGTTCAAGATCAATCACAAAGTCTTGGAAAATAAAATTGTTTCAATGTTAATTCTTTTTATTTATTTTTAGATAATCTCTTGATGACTATATATTTGTTCTTGATTTATTTTTTCACATATTGGATTAACAAGTATTAAAATTCATGACATATCTTCAAGATCAGTCACGTACTGTCTTGGAAAACCAAATTGTTCAAACTTTTAAGAAATCTTATTATACATTTTGTGTAATCTATCGATGATTATATATCTGTTCATATATTTTTTCACATGTTGAATTGACAAGTTGTTCTATTGATTAGTCACACATATTTGTTCTTCCTCAGAACTCATGCAATTCTTCCTTGCATCCAGAAAACATTAAACATTAAGAATTCATGACCTCCATCCTGACGAGTCAAATTGTTCAAATGTTTAAATAATCTATTGATGATTATATATTTGTTCTTATTTATTTTTTTCACCTGTTGGAACAGCTTTTTGTGGATACACAGCTTTTCTCAGTACATACAGACCTTGTTCTGGCATTCTACCAAAAGGATTAGATAACGCAGAGATTTGGCGGTTGAGACCTAAAGAAAAAGGAAGCGAATATAGTCGAGGAATTCATGTAATTTTTTTCCATGTCTTTTCTTGTAATATCAACGGGGTCATCCTCATCTAAAACATCATGCTCCCATCTGTTATAATCATCGGTCGACAATGTTATCAATGCCCAATAATTAAGTAGAATTTATCTACATTTATGGGATTGATGTATTTGTTCGCGCCGAGATAGTTGTTTTACTGATGACAATATTAAAGCAGGTTGCCTGTTTCATTCTTTTCAAATCGGAGGTTTACTCTATTCGAAGAGAGAAAAAAAGATATTGTGAATCATAATATTTTAACTACAATTCACAGCTCGAACAGACTATTCATTTCACTCGCTAGCTCATAATATATAATATAATGGAATAACAAGGAACAAGTATTCATAATGAATCATAATTGTAAAGAAATTGATATCTCAACTTCATTTCCGTAATTAAACAATAAAATAGATATTCATACAAACCAAGCGCACCACATAAGCGAGAAAAAAATCTATAGCACAATCTTGAATGCCAAACGAGGCAAAACAATTCGTCAGTTCCAATTCAAAATGACTATCAATTTCAATTCAACTAAGAAATATACACGAAATGCATGCTTTGCGAGACCAGAATGAGTTTCAAGTTTCCATGTACAAAAGATCATGTCAAACCTTAAAAACACATTCTTTCTTGTAAATGCTTGAGCGTTGTATTTAACTATCAAAGAACGGTGTTAATTATACAACAATCTAGTTAAATTATATGCAAACATCAACAAAAATTTAATTTAAAGAACAACAAAAAAAACACTCTATATATATACACAAACACACAGAAACATGCAAATGCAGTCACTCAAGCATACATAAAATGTCCTCTGCTTTTTTGTCCAGCATGTTAAATACCTCAATTTCTTTCTTGTTTTTGGTCCCTTTGTCTCTCAAAAAATGCTTTTGCAGGGCAGATTATGAGGCTGGAGATGAGATATAATCATATTCACTTAAATGTAAGTAAATTTGCACTTAGCGGGAGTGGAAAGCCATACCTTAACTTCTTTTTTGTCTTTGGCTCCTTTTGTCTCTCAAAAAATGGGTTAGTGAGTGCAAACTTTGAGGGAGATGAGGTATAATCATATTCAGTTAATTTTTTGTAAATTTATACCTCGTAGCATCCGAAAGTACAGTATATGCCTCTCCTATCATCTTGAACAATCTGTCTGCATCCCTGTGGTCTTCCTCAGCCACCTCTCTCCAAACCCTATCAGGAGTTTCACTCCTAACTAAGATCTGACCAGCCTGAAGTAGTAGTTGAAGTTAATAAGCTGGGAAAGGGGTAATTGTAAAGCAAACAAGGTAATTAAGTTTTAAAACTTTTAGATTTATGAAGTGTTTATTTTGGTAAGATCTATTCTGCAGTTCTGTATTTTTTTTTAAAAAAAGTATTTAAGCTGGAAATTGTTTAATTCTTGGGATATTAAGTAGTTTTAGTATGTTTTAATCTAGAAGGTAAAATAGTTTCAGTAGGAGTCTTAAATAGTTCATTTCTTTGTATGATATAGTCATCCCTCATGCTGTGTCAATTTCATCCCAATTCTCCATGATTTTGGTACTGCATCAAAATGTTTGAACATTATTGTCCATTAAATCATACCTTATCGGGGTGATGTCTAAGTGCAGCTTTCCGGTAAGCCTTCTTTATGTCAGCTGCAGAGCTTGATGGTTCGATTCCCCTATATTTATGACTGGCGATGAGTTGGGTTTGCCCAAATAAGAAGACTATAAGCATGTTCAGTAGTAATCCTAATTTATCAGAATAACAATATCTAAACTGAAATATTTGTAAAATAATTCTGTTTAATACTGAGCAAAGACTGTAAAGTAGCAACCACTTTGCAAATAGAAGGAAATGGATGGGTCTAACTTGTGAATATTCATCAACACAATCCAGCCATTTTACCCTAATCATCATTATTAAGCCTATGTTTGTCCAAACTATTTGGGGGTTGGTTCCATGAATTTTGTTCCCATCATTAAGCACTATGTAAATCTATATCACTAGTAATGTGACAGCTATAAATATCAGAATAGTGGAGAACATCAATAGTTAACATTTTGACTTGAAAATCATGAATTTCTTTTTGAAATAATATGAATCTCTGCAAAAAAAATATAATATGAACAAACTCAAGTTGGCAAGATCTCAAAGGTGCATATCCAAAGGGATATCTTTCTTAGCCTCCTCCTCCACAATAGAGAGCCGAAATCGGGCTTGATGTAGATCACTAAGGCTACTGGCTGAGCTTTCCACAGCAATATTTTGACTATCCTTGACTTTGATTTGACTTTCCAAAAGAGACGAGTCTGCGGAGATCATTAGATGCTTTTCTTAGTCTTTGATTCTCTCATATAAGGCAGCCCTTCTAGAAAGTGCCTGTTATGCAGCAACAAATATAAAAAATCAGCAGATAGAACAAAAGTTTCAAATAATTGTTTGTTAAGCATTAATCTGATACCATTACTCACGACATTTGAATTCATGTTACATGATTCCATCTAACAGTAACATAAACAAGCTATATGGTCTAGTCCGGCCATTGATCTCACCAAAAAGGACTAGCCAGTATTTGCATATTGTTTAGAGCGCGACATTTAAAACAATCCTGAAAACATATCCTTAGGAAATATAGCTACTGGCCAAAGTTTGATGGAGAGACAGAAGGCCAGGAGCTGTCAACTGTTAAAGTCTAAATCACAATGCAAAAAATTAGGAAATATAGCTACTGACCAACCTTTGGATAGGTAGCATCAAGAGCTATGGCTAGACTGCAATCTGCAATTGCATCAGTAATTTGGCCGAGCGATTGATATGCAGCAGCACAATTAGAGAGGCATATTGCAGAAAAAATGCGTGATTCAATATTAAATGCTAAAGCAGCACTGTAATGTTCTATTGCATCCAAATTTCTTTCTTCTCTAAATGCTTTATTTCCAGCAGCCTGAGAATGAGACACGGGAACAATGACATGGATATATAAACCTCTGCATGTATAAAAAGGAATAAACAAACAAACAGATAAGATCAAATCATTGTGATGCAAAGAACTATCTACATGATTATGGAAAGAAAATCACAAAATTGACACAGAAAGCATAAAGTAGCAAACAACCCTTAAAAAAACTCATTGTGAGTATTATTTTGTTTATTGCTTTAATTCAGTTCTCTTTAGATTTTAGTATATCTAACTACGATAGGTCTATATCTTCTCTCTGGTGAATTAACATTACTTGTTCCTGCTAACTTTTTTCTAGACTAAAAATCAGGTGAAAAACTTACTCCAGCCCCTCACAATATTTACTGCAACAATGTGCTACAAATTCATCTCTTCTTAGATCTATACTAGTGTGACCCATTTACCTTCTTTTCCTCTCTATCCCCACCCTTTTTCCTCTCCCTACACTCATTTTCTCTCATAGTACATTTATGTCTCATGTTACTTAACCCATTTTCATAGCATCTAGTCTTCCAACCAATCTAAAACCTCTTCCATTCCACCAAGTTTCATTATCAAACAGAACAGTTCCAACTTCCTATGGCCTCAAACTTTGAATTTTCCTTTAGCTCACCAAGAACACTACATCTTGATTGATACTCCACCTCCAAGCGATAGAGTGAGATGGAAAAAGCTAGTCCTCACATGACTTCTCAACTTTGTAGAAAAAAAAGTTACATTGTTTAGGACTACTTTGTTATACTTTAAAGATAGTGAGATGAAGTATGTCTCATCCTACACTTACCAATGCAACCCCAACAAAAATCATCTGGGTTGGTGACCCACAACAGTGTGTGCTCCCAATTATTATTTTTTTTAAAAAAGAAAATAGCGTAAAAAAAAGAAAAAATATTTACAAAGATATGAAATCCAGATAGGCACATCAGGTGGGTCAGATATTTAAACAGATTATCTAACTACTTGATGCTACAATCCTGTGCTAGCTTCATATTACTTCTCCAATAATCATTTATAGAATTGACTACCATCATCTCATTCAATCCCCCAGAAATTTGGCCTTGACCTTCTTTAGTACCACTGTACTCATACAAATTGTTTCAAGTTCTAGCTTTGATCCAATTCTCATAATGTGTTATGAAGCTTAGTTGATTCAATTTTAAAATAAGTCATCACCAACCCGTAGATAATTATGTTTCCAATGCCAAATGAATAATAAGAAGTTGAGGAATCACTACAGATATTAGCATTGTTGTGATGTTGTTGTTAATTAGTTTTTACATATCAAAAACCAACCTAGCAAAGTTTAACTGAACTTACATTAATCACATTACCTGTGATTCCCAACACCAAAAACAAAGCAATGTATCCACAAATTCAGGTGTCTCAAGTATAAATCATTTATATGGAATTTTAAAATAGTTCTGAGAAGTAGAAAAGGCTAAAAGAACTGAATGAGCTTACTCTAAGGTGTAAAACCCTATGAATGGTAGCAAAAAGCGAAGTTAAAGAGTCTGGCTCATTGCTATTCCTGGGTATCATTATATAATCATAAGAACATTTTTGAAAATTACTACGTGCCAAGTAGCTTATGAAATAACTAGTAAGATTGTATTGTACTTGTCCACTATACTTTTCCTTTGATTGTGCTTCTTTAGCAATTCAAATGCTTCATCAAGTTTTCCTAAAAAGAAGTTGGCCTTTGCCATCAAATGCAAACGCCAATGCCTTGAAGGAAAATATTGAAAATTTGAAGGTTTTTCGATTTTGCATGACTGTTCATCGGTACCAGATGCCAAAATATTATATCCAGCATGTTCCATAGTCTGCTCGCCAAATTTGAATACTTCTTCATATCTTCGAAGCTGTAAAATTTAAGAAGAAATGTTTAAGATAGTAAAATATATACATCCAAAAGAAAATATATGAGGTAATATATATTCTGAGAAATATATGAGATAATATAACTAGTATTGTTACTTTCTCATATAGCCAGAAGAAAATAAATATGAGGACACTACTCGGTTGAAAGATATTTAAACTACAAACCATGAGAAGAGCCTCAGCTTTCCATTCCATCAATCTTTCTGAATGTGTACTTATGAGTAGTGATTCAGAGACCAATTGTAAGGCCTTTGCCACTTCATTAGATGTGTTCTTTTGTAAAATCTCCTCAGCCCGACCCACGTGATCGGCCACTTGCTGTTGCATTGGAATAATACATGTCAGACTATCAATTTGTGAGAATGACAATTAAACAAAGAGCATATAAAGGAAGTACATTTACTAGTATTGTGAATCAATTATTTGTGAAAACTAAACAAAAACATCAGAAAGTAATCCATTCCTCCAAAAATGACAAAAAAACCCAATAATCACAATTACTTATGTGATCAAATATACATGGAATGAACCAGCAGGAAGTTATTCATGCACAACCTTTTTTTTACTTTCTCAAATTAGTTTTATAAAAATTTTGGTGTAATTTCTTAGGCACTAAATAGTTACTTCACACACATAGCCCTTCAATAAATTATAAGGTGCAATTTTTCTACATCATTTGGATTGTGTATTAAGCAAAGCAAACATTCATGTATATATCATGATCCTGAATGAAATGGATCGAAATAGGATCATCTCTCCTTCCCTATATCAGTAGCTACGTTCCATCTGGCAATGTAAAGTTCAATTAATCATCTCACAATTGGCCATCAAAAGTAAGGTATCAGGGAAAAAGGTGGAATCATTCATCATCATATGGAAGTATTGGATCCATGAATGACCAACTTAAAATCACAATTAAAGACAGCACATCCTTTTGAGGACTTACACCTCTCCTTCGAGGACAACAATGAAGATATTTTGGATACATTTGAAATCAACTACAAGGATCATCCACCATTAAGCTCAATGTACAACCAAATTATTAATATATCATGTGCCTCTGCTTCCAGCAATCTCTTAATGTTTTCAAATAACATATGAGAACATTCATGCTAAAATTTTCCACAAAGAAATTTAGCAGGATGGATTTCTTGTTCACTAATCTTAATTATTCCCATAGTTCTTTAACTAGCCTATTAACTACATGTTACATATTCAATTTTAATTTTACTTGGACTTAAAACTATTAGCTACATGTATAAAATTATTTGCATGTAACATAAATCATGCATCAAATTCTATCACAAAATACTCAAGTCAGTAACTAGATCAAGTGCTACCTGAGTTTTCACAAGTCCCTCGGTAGCCTCTGTCAATATTTTTGCATCTGGACTTCCCTCATGCATTAAGGACAAGCATTCTTTATAATGTTTCATGGCTCTATCAATGTCCCCAAGTGCGAGATAGCAACTATGTCAAGTAAACATTAGCTATTATCATTGTTTTGTCTACCATAAAGCAAGACGAGACAAAAGCAACAATGTAGCACTCAACTAAAATATCCTCACCGTCAATCAATTTAAGTTGAACTAATAGATAATAAATAGCTACCAAAAATTTACTAAAATTACAGTGACTATCATAGCCAAAGGTGAATCTGGAGTATTTTGCAGAAAAAAATAATATTCAAGTAGGTGTTGACAATTAGTAAAATTAAATCATCTCAAATAAGGGAATCTTTCAGATAAGGACTAACACTAGATCATATTAAGAAGAATAGAAAGTGAGAAGTTGGTGAGTAGGAAGATTATTTATAGATAGAAGTGTAACCCATCATTCGTCTATATTGACAGAAATAACTTTAACTGAATGATTGACTTTGATATTTTAGTTCACACTTTCAGCATAAAAACTCGAATGCAACTAAAAGATTATATTAATTTCATTTCCTAGCCGGTCTATTCATTTCATCTAATTGTTCATGCTTTAACTAGAATATTCTGACTGATTCATGTCTATCAAAGATTATCATGCAGATTGGATATCAAATATAAAAAGTTACTTTTTCTATTAAAAAAAGAAAGAAAATTCTTCATATAAATATAAGTTTAAACAACACAGAAATGGAGAAATAGACTTGATATCATTTTCCTTACATCTACTGTTCCATCATGGTGCCTTGTGATTTCACTAGATGAACACACTTCTCAAATGAGTTAAAAGACAACCAAGAATTCACAACAATTATTGAATATTAGCCAGATGTACAGTTTCAAGAACCAAAATCAAATCTTCTGTGTGGGTATGCACATAATATATGAAGATAAGATATCAATCATGAAACCAAGATAACTTACTTTGCAGTCCTTACTTGAGCCCGCAGGAAGTGAGAATCTATTGCAACAGCTAGCATACAGTCATTAAGAGCTTCTCTCATTCTTCCAAGGGACATCCGTGTTGCTGTGCGATTGCAATAGCACAACATCAATTCTCGACTGCAGCTTCCAGAATTTTCTTTCCGGGACACAGAGTTCAGGCCTCGTGTATAATACTCCTCAGCTTTGAGCAGATGCCCATTTGCATAAGCTTGATTGCCCCTAATGAATGTCAAATTGTCAACAATATAATTCCCAGTCGTAATTTCTTGGTTTCATCTTTGTTAACAGCAAGCATCACTAATCTTTTATAAGATTAATCAAAGTTAACAGTAGTTATACACAGAAATGCTACAAGGACAGCTCCTTCTACCTTACAAAATATAAATAAAGCACGGAGTCAACAAATAGGAAAATTTATGAAGTACCTAAGTCTCCATTTTACACAGTTTTCCTGTTCTGCAACTCTTTGAGAATGAGTAGTTTCAAGATCTTTCTTGGTCTCTAGTTCTGCATTCGTTTTGCCTGTAGTATAACCCACACATTTGGTCTCTCGCGCATTATCTGGCTGCATAGACTTGCTGGGAATTGGAATAATATCTGTCGTGGAACCAAAGTGGCTGGAACATAAACTGGAATCCAACATCCCAGGAACAACTTCCATCCTGCTTTTCCTTAGATGTTGATGCTTTGAGGTTGACGATGGTACTCGAGTAAAAGATGATGAACCAAAAGTAAAATTTGATCCTCTTAAACCTTTTTCACTGGAAGTAAAAGTAAAGCATGTCCCACACTTACTAGCTTCTCCGATATGACCTTCATTGAGAAGTTCATTTTCCATTTCCTTTGAAGCAATGTTATGTTCACAAGCAAAATTAACAATTCCAGGCTTGTGAACAAAATTTTCTGAAGAATTATTATTAATCTGTGTCAAATTGATCTCTGGCATCAATACGATCAGGTTCTCTATGTGGAAAGGATCGGTCTCCAGAATGAAATGAAACCCGAGCTAAGACCCGGAATTTGATTTCCCTTGGAAAACTAAGAAAGATTACAAGCTTTAGATTACAAGCTCTCAAGCTAACACAAGGAATAAGCTACTTGGGTGTGCTCAAGTGTGCTTAAACCTCTAGCACTCGTTGGGTTATATAGATGAGGCGAAGCGAAGAGAACGGGCAAAGTGGGTGCTCATTGGGCCCCATCAACCTTTGCCAGATTCCTTCTTATCTGCCTTTACAGCACGACCTACTGTCTTTACAACTAAGTCTAGCTAAGGGATGACTCCTCGAGGCTCAGACCTTTTGCATTATTGTCCTATCGAATCTTATCTTTTACAAGTAGTGGGTAGTAATGGACTTTGGGCCCACCATATGCTTCATGGTCGAATGACTTTTATCTCAGAGAACAGCTGGTTGATACGTTGTGAGATTCGAAAAATCTCCATCTGAGCCTCCTTTATAGCTGGTGCTTTGTCCCTCCAATAATTTCTCTGACCAGGCCCGCCCTCCAGGTGTCGCCTGTAAGCAAAGTCGACTTCCTTCAATCTAACTTAGACCAGAGCCTAACTGAAGATGTCGCATAATAAAGTCCTATTATCAGCGCATTTCTCTCATTTGATCATCTCTTTCAATTATTATGCCCTTCAAATGACTAATCTCTTTAGTCAAGTTATTTATTTGTACCGTCACTACTGGTTGGGTGGAAGTAGATGTATGAGAAGCTCTCTAGGTTCTGCTCAAAGAACCTATACCCAATATCCTTCCTCCTTTCTAGCTCCCACTCACCTCTAGCCATAAATATAAATTATTCCCAACAGACAACTTAGATTCCTCAATATCGCCACTAGCATATGAACTTGTGCATGCTAGCTCGAGATGATTATATTTCTCCTATATTATAATGAGAAAAATTAAATTAAATATACTAAAATTATATTTTAGAAACACATATAATCTTAATTAGATGAAGATTAACTCAAACCTTAATTGTTCCAGCTCTATCCCTACTCCAAGTCTTGTCTCTTTTTGTAAATGTGCGGGTGAAAATATCTATGAATGCAAGTTCCTTCCATGTTTCCTTGGTCTAAAAAAGACTATTAGAAATAATGAAATAGTATAAAAAATAGAATACAAAATTAGTGAGAGAGTTAAAAAATTACTAATCTACGTGTATGCTCATCGATATTAATAGAGCCTCCCACATATGATGCAGACAAGTCTCTAGAATTATAAGCTTGATTTATTTTATTCTGTTGACTCTTTACTTTGCTCTCCTCGGTTTCCCACACATTGGAGATCCTGGTCAAATTTTCATAAGTGATGAAGAGTGACTTTTCTCCCCTTGTTTTAGCATGATTCAATACATTTTGGATGTGATCACCATATTTTTTCTTATATATTCTCTTGATTTCCAATTCATTAGTGGGATTCCAAGTGAATATCTGTTGAAATAGAAAAAAAATGATTATATAATCATTTTTATTTAATATATAAAATGAAGGAGATATACCCTAAACTCGTTCCACCAAAGCTCTTTTATGGGTGTTGGAGTGTTAGTATATGTCATAGAACCTCCTCTCAAATGGTTATTCACAATTCTATTAATCTCGTGAATAACACCTATAGAATTTTCAAATCTATCATAAAGTTAAAAATAAAAATGTTAAATAATTAGGATAGTTGAAAAAATAAAATATTTTTTTAATACTTACAAATCTCCACAAGGGACTATAGATTCTCGAGTGTCTCGCATCTCAGCACATGAGTGTCTAGCAGGTATTGGCGAAGGTGAATGGGTAGGCACTGGCGAAGGTGAATGGGTACGCATTGGTGAAGGTGTAGGGGTAGGCACTAGGGACTGTGTATGGGATGGTCCTGCCTTATCAAGGGAGGGCGTACGTCCAGTGTCAGGCGGTGTATCAGACTGGCTAGAACTCTATCTATGACCACCTCATCGAAATTCTCAACCAAAATTCAAATTTAGAAAAAAGTAAATATAAATTAGATGCAAGAACATGATAAAAATTACTATATGCATAATGAATATATCTGAGAGTGACGAAACCCGCGATGACAAGATGTCACCTGTAATGACCTATATGAAAAAATACAAAGCATTAAAAGATAAAATATATAAAATTAAGAATGAGACAGTATATAGACAACTAATTGAGCTACGATTTTTGTACATTTATAGATTAAAACTAAATTTACTTATAAAAAAACTTACCCTTTATCAAAAATCACGGTTGTCATTATCTTTCTCATCCTTGTCATCCTCCTCCTCCTCCTCCTCATCATCATCATCAATTTCACTTGCATCCACGTTTATCACTACTCCACTAGGATCTCCTAACATTGAAATAATATATTCCTCGGTCTTAAATGTGTTTGTAACTTCCTCTTGTTGATATGCAATGTCTTCCCAACGTTCCTCAATTTTTTTTCCATGCTTTCATTTTACAAACAACCCACCAATCAATCTTATCACGTTTCAAACTAGGATATGAAGAATAGAATACTTAAATCGCTTGTTGTGCCAACACAAATGGTTTATATCTTGTATATAATCTTTTATGATTTATTTCAACCAAATTATACCGTGGATAGACCTTTATCCCTTTGACAGGGAAAACCAACGTCACATAAATAAGATAACTCATATTTCTGGGCTAGGGTATTCTACCTCTATAATTTCATTCAACAAATCATAAAAATCTTTACTTGCATCTCCATCATTGGAAGACTGAACACATACCCCACTATTCATTGTATTATTTCCCATTCCATATTCTTAAGTATGAAAATTGTATCCATTTGTGAAATATGCTAGACAAGTGCGTACCAATGTTTTTGGACCCCATAACAGATGGATTAGCAATTCTTGCTCAATGCGAGCTTGATTATCATAAACCTATAGCCAAATAAATATTTTTAAACATCTACATATGTGTAAACAAAATTAATACATTGTCTACTTATATATGATTTTAACCATGGTGCAAATTCTTCTTCACAGAAACGATCAAACTCATGTGTTGACATTTCAGAATTTAAGTTTTGGAAAATCTTACCATAAAAAATTATTATAATCCAAATAATTTATGACATAAGATATACAAAAAATAGGAAATATATACTAACTCATAATATGATGATACTTCTGGATAATTCAGTAAAATATATGTGTGAGCTGTCCGTCATTCTTGACCAGTTAAGTATCTCTGCTTACATGGTTCACTTGGTCAACCAAGGTAGTAAAAAAATTGAGAATGAGTTCAAAGAGGGATCAATAGGACCCTCATCATTTCTTCCCGATCTCTGTCTTTTTCTTTGCACATGAGGCTCAAAATAATATGATGAAAAAGTTATTTCCTCCACAATATATGCATTAATAATAGAGGCTTCAACTCTTGCCTTATTTTTCAATTTTTTTTTTCAAATGATATAGAAATCTGATTGTAATAAAATGAATTGTATTAGTCTTTCATTATATAATAAAAGTTGTCAATTTATATGCATGAATAATGAAGTATAGAAGATGATAATTTTACCTTTTAAATGGATACATCCATTGAAAATAGACTAGACCTTCAACCTTGGCCTCATATAGTAAGTGAACCAAAAGATATTTCATGGAATCAAAAAATGATGGTGGAAAGATCCTTTTTAAATTACACATAATGATTGGAATGTCTCTCTCTAACGTCTCCATGTGTGAATGTCTCAAAACTATTGAACAAATATCATGGAGGAAAAATGCTTAACTCCATAATAACACCCCATATATAATTTGATAAGAGTTCCTTAAAAGCAATAGCAATGAGTCTTTCCATGAATATATGATAGTTATGACTTTTCAAACCAATCAATTTGCAATCCTTCAAATCCACACATCTCCCTAGATTAGAGACATAACCATATGAAAATCTCAATAATTTCAACTTTTAACAAACAACACGTCTCTGATCCTTATTCAATGTATAAATTTCCTTTGGTTTTGGTCCTCTACTACTTTCATCCACATCAAGAGTGGGTCATTTACAAATGAGTCGCATATCTTTTCTTACATTCAGATTATCTTTCGTTTTCCCAATGATATCCATAACTGTATTTATCAGATTATCAAAAATATTATTCTCAATATGCATTACATCGAGATTATGTTGAATTAAATGACTGTTCCAATACGGTAAATCCCAAAATATACTCCATTTAGTCTATTTATGTGTACTTTCATATTCATATGTTGTACCATGTGGCTCTTCAATAACAGATGGAAAGTTAAGCACTTTCCAACAAATTTGTTCACCTGTTAATCTCAATGGAGGAGGTGTTCTTTCAATTCGATTCTTAGTAAATTCATCTTTATTCCTTCTAAAATTATGATTTGGTGGTAAAAATTATCTATGACAATCAAAATAACTCGGCTTTCTACCATATTTCAATCTGATTGACTTTGATTTCTCCATACATATTGAACATCCTAAGATCCCAACAGTACTCCATCCTAATAGCATGCATAAGATGGAAAGTCATTTATGGTCCAAAGAAGAGCCACCTTCATTCCAAACATATGATTAGTATGAACATCATATGTAGGAAAAACTTTATCCTATATTTGTTTTAGCTCTACAATCAACGGTTGCGTATAAACATATATTAACTTCTTTGAATTTTGCATCCCAAGCACAACCTATGTTAAAAATATATATGGTGTTTTCATGCACATCCCAATTGGAAGATTATACGAAGTTAATATAAATGGCCAACAAGAATAGTTTCTTCCTGATTTTTGAAATGGAGAAAATTCGTCAGCACAGAGACCTAGCCTAATATTTTGAGTCTCCTTCGCAAATTCAGGATATGTTCTATCAAATTTTTTTTTTGCCTCTGCATCTGATGGATGACATATTAGCCCTTCTTCTATTTGATGATTTGCATGCCAAGTCATGTGTTCAACATTGACCTTTGATGCACAAAGCCTTTGTAACCTAGGAGTTAAAGGAAAATAAAATAACTAACTATATGATATATGTCGCTAGCAGTTCACTCCTTCTGGTGCTCTTGTACCTAGCTTGATTATAGAATTTACAAACATCTACATCTTCATCTGCTCCCCAATATATCATACAACCATCTTTGCAAACTCAATTCTTTCACTAGTAATTTCATATTGTAAAAATCAGGAGGCAATATGTAATCATGCGACAATGCCTCTCCAATAACTTGAACAAAATCATTAAAATAATCTTGCGACACATTATGCTCTACCTTGACATTCAATAGTTTTGCAGTGAGAGATAATTTAGTGTGACTGTCACAACCAACCCATAATGGTTCATTTGTAGTACTCAAAACTTCCTAAAATTGGAGATATGCTTCACTATTAGCATTTTCATCATCAACTGGTACTTGTACCTCTTCCAACGGTAATGCATAAGTAGTAAACATTTGCTCAACTGTTGGAGGACGACTAGAACTTGCACCATGTCGTTTGAGAATAAAATTCAGACACGTTGCATTAAATACCATCCTCTGATATAGATTTAATCAATTATAATAACTCTGATCCCCATTGACAGAGACTTATATGTTGTGTCCTTAATCCTTATTAGATATGAACAGTTCACCATGATATGTCCAATTTTAGTAATTGGCAGTAAAACTAAATCTACAAAGATGTTCTGAAACTTTATCGTACTCTAAATTTTTTTCATTGTGACACTTTTTATATGGATACCTTATCTTATTACCATCCATATATTTAATATTACTAGACGCAAAATTTAAAAACTATTCCAACCTAGTCATAAACTCATCACTTAAACCCCAACGTCCAGGTAAATTCTTTTTATACATTAAACTCCTATCATTCTGCGTTTTGCCTATTTCCAATATATTACAACATTAATAAAAAACTACTAGGTTACACATTGGTCATAATGTACTTAGTTCACATACAAATGAAGAAAAAAATATAACAAAGACCATAAAAACATGAGATAGTAAAATAAGCAAATATGGTATCAATCTCCAAAATAAGGGCGGGCGGGTATTACCTAACAATGGTAAACAAGGATGAATGTCTCTCCAAACATGTCAAATCCAGTAATATGCATAAACAACTCTAAGAAATTAACAATCAAATGTTTAATAGTCCACAAACAAATATATGTCAACAATCTCAGGAGAACTATGTCTAGCAAAGACCAACTGCCAGTGGGGGCCTCCCACAGCCGGCAAGGGTAAGCGGCGGCTTCCCACAGTATGGGCCACTGATGACCTCCCGTGGCCGACATGGGCAAGCCGCCACCAGCTGTGGCCGGCAAGAAAATTGCCAGCATCGGCTGATAGGGGTCAACGCTGGCCGGTAGAAGCCAACGCCGGTCGGTAGGGGCCAGCGCTTATCAGTAGGGGCTAGGGTCGCCCGCTAGGGGCTAGGGCCAGCCTATAGGGGCCATCGCAGATCGCTACGGGCTAGGACCGACATGTAGGGCGGCTTGTAGGGGCCACTGCCGATCTGCAGGGGCCAGCGTCGGCTGCTAGGGGTCAACCGCACGCCGCCGGTGGTAGGCAGAGGTAGCGTCGGCCTCCTGCGGGTGTAGGGGTAGCACTGGCCTCCCACAGGATGTAGGGGCAGTGGCGGCCTCCCGTGATAGTTTGTGACCATTGAGGAAGAGGAATGTTAAATACGACCATTACAAATAGTAAAATAATGTGTGTTAATTGAGGAATAAGCTTATAGAAATTTTTGGGGATTTTTAGAATTTTTAAAAAATTTAATCAGAGCTAATTAGAGGTGTTTACGGGGATATAAATAATAGACTTTTATAAAGCCTATTTGAAATATCAATTTAGTTGGGAGTTGATTGAATCAATTAAAACCTAGATTGAATTAAAT
>JBBUKS010373715.1:0-19409 GCA_038050645.1 Hedychium gardnerianum
GTGGACTGCCTAACCGTCATCTTGTGGCTGACAGCTTAACCGCACCCGACAGCTTGGCCGCGACCGACAGCTTGGACACACACTTCTCTTGCGTCTTACTTCTCTTGCTTCGTACTAAGCAAGGACACACACTTTAGTTAAATAAAAATAAATGACATAAAAGAAGAGACACAGAAATTACTTGATTACAACCTAGGTGGTTGTTAATCCAAGGCAAATGAAAGTGCCACTAAAGAACTCCTTCAGACAGAGTATCTTCTTACAGCGTTGAAAGCACAGACTTGGAAAATTATAAGTATAGTTGAAAGAATAGAGTATGATATACAAAATAAGAGTACACAACCTCTATTTATAGCACAATGATTGAAGTGACCATTTTGCTGACATGGTAGTCATGGGGGCGCCTCCATTGATTTGGGGCGCCTCCAATGGATTAAAACTGATCCATTGTTGATCTGACAGCGCTGGGGCATCTTCAAGCGTTGGGGGCACCTCGATTGACTTACATGACTTCCAAATCCTTATCTGCAACGAGTCTTCAGCGGTTGAAATGCCTCTAAGCAATGGGGGCGCCTCTGTTCTCAGGTGGGTGAGGCACCTCCGAGCATTGGGGGCGCCTCCAATGTTTGGGCACTTGAGGCGCCTACATTTGATGGGGGCGCCTCTAGCGCCTGGCGGGTGAGGCGCCTCCAGTTGCTCCGGGACACCTCTAATCCTTCCGGTTGCTTGGGTGATCTCTGGTCGTCTGAAGTTGAGCTCACCAGAACCCAACTTCGACCTTCTCCTCGAGCAAGCTTCCTCCCCGACTTCTCGTCCCTCGGACCGCGTCCTTCTCACTCCACCGGTGTACTCTTCCGTAACTTCTCGTCCCTCGGATGCACCGAGCCCGTTGACTTGCTTCCCGTGTCATCCTTCTTGTCCGTTGCATCTTCCACTCGACTTCTTGTGTTCCTAAGTTCCTACACACTTAGACACAAGGACCAAAACACACAAGACCTAACTTAACTCGATTGATCACATCAAAACTACCTCGGGGTACTTACAGGAGACACCTATGGATAAGTCTACATCAAATTGCAAATAGCATGGACCTTCCTTGGCTACTCAGTGGAGATTTCAACTCTCTTCTATCACCTGATGGCAAAAGAGGAGGGATGAATGTCACCTCATATGCCACAGTCGATTTTCAGGATTTTGCACTTAGGGCGGGAGTGGAGGATCTACATGCTACTGGTTGTCAGTTCACATAGATAAATGGAAGAATAGTATGCAAGCTTGATAAGGCTATAGTGAACAAACTATAGTTGGAACAAGATAGGAGCAACTTTGCTGAATTCAGGCCCCCGGATATCTTTTTAGATCATGCCTCATGTATAGTCTCCATCTTGGAAGCCAGAAGACAACAAGCAAAGCCCTTTAAGTTTTATAATATGTGGACGACCCATCCGGACTTTAAGCAATATGTGCAGGGAAATTGGGATCAGGCAAGCATGGAAATTACAAATGGTGCAGCCCAGTATACACTGAAACAGAAACTCACCTTGCTCAAGAGGCCTCTATGGCAACGAAACCATCAGAGCTACCAGCACATCTCAAAAAGATCAAAAAGGGCATAAATACATTTAGAGGAGGTATAGGAGAGGTTTCTAGCACAAGGAATTGTGGATGGGGAATATCAGGAGGCAAGGAAAGCTACTGATCTACATGCACAGGCCGAATACCTTTTCTATCAACAACGTGCCAAACTTACCTATTTCAAGGAAGTTGACAGGAACACCAATTTCTTTCACTCCCTGGTGAAAATGAACAACAGAAAAAGGGAGATAGTGGTTGTGGAGAAAAGTACTAGTGATACTACCTCCAAGCCTGAGGAAGTGGTGCAGGAGTTCATGAGGCACTTCCAGACACAGCTTGGGGTATAGGTAGACCGAACCCCATTCCAGCCAGAGTGCATGCAGTTTGAGAGAGTACTCATGGCAGAGCAGCAAGCCCAACTGATCATAACTCCCACCGAAGAGGAAATCAAGAGAGCTCTATTTGACATTAGAGACCTTAAGGCACCAGGAATAGATGGATATAGTTCAAAAAATTTCAAGCAAGCATGGGACACAGTTAAGCAATATTTCAACGCAACCGCCTTGGAGTTCTTCACAAGTGGTCAGTTGCTAAAATCATGGAACCACACACTGATTTCCCTAGTACCCAAAAAAGCTCATGCAAGAAAAGTGCAAGACTATAGATCCATCTCCTACTGCACGGTGTTATATAAGGTCATCTCCAAGATCCTTGCAGGTAGACTACAAACGTGACTACCTAGCTACTACATCCTACCCAGACTGCTTTTGTCAAAGGCTGTCGCATCACAGATAATATTCACTTAGCCCAAGAATTGTTACGCAGCTACACTAGGAAAAGGATTTCTCTGAGATGTGTTATGAAAGTGGATTTACAAAAAGCCTTCAATTCAGTTCACTAAGATTTTCTGTAGGATGTCCTCTTAGCATTATAGTTCCCAGCTACCTTCATCATATGGATCAAAGAGTGTATCACTATCACCACATTCTCTGTAGTGATCAATGATATCATGCATCGTTCTTCAGAGGCGGTAGAGGACTCAGGCAGGGGGACCCGTTCTCCCCCTACCTCTTTGGACTATGCATGGAGTATCTGTCCCGCTCACTAGCACGATGTACCATTAGGTCGGATTTTCGCTTCCATCCCAAATGTGAGCGTCTGAGGATAGCACATTTGGTATATGCAGATGACCTATTACTTTTGTCCCATGGAGATGTTACCTCAGTTACTCAGTTGGTTGACTTCTTAGCATAGTTTGTGCAGATGGCAAGCCTCATAGCCAATTTAGCTAAGTCCAACATCTACATGGCAGGGATAGATGCACTCACACGGGAACGACTGCTCACCATTACGGGGTTTCAGGTGGGTGAGATGCCCTTCAGATACTTGGGGATTCTTATTGCCTCTCAGAAATTGAAAAACTCTGACTACAACACATTGATGGATTCTCTTACCAACCGGATAAATTTATGGCCGAAGAGTACTCTCTCTTATGCAGGGAAAGCCCAGCTAATAGCCTCAGTACTCCAGGGTGTGGAATATTACTGGATGTCCATCCTGCCCCTCCCTTGTGGGATTATAGACCGCATCTACATCCTTTGTAGATCTTTTATATGGACTACCAACCACCCACCCAAAGCATGGTCAGAGTTATGCAAGCCCAAGAGGGAATGAGGTCTTGGCTTGAGGGACTTGAAGGCATAGAACCTTGCTTTATTAACCAAGATACTATGGCGTATATAGGACAAGCAAGACACTCTGTAGATCCTATGGGTACACTATACATACTTACAGCATGTGGGGATTTGTACCTAGCAAGGCAAACCAGCGGACTCACCACTTATCTCTCCACTCATCAAGAAATTATTGTGCATTAGAGACAACATTTTAGCAGTGATAGGCGGTCCAGAGGCCGCAGGGCAAACTTAGGGCCGCATGATTCAATGAGAGAAGGGGAGGAGTCCGGAGGGCTTATGACCATTTCAAAGATGAGAGGCCCAAGAAGCCATGGGTAAAGATGGTCTGACAGAAGTACCTTCATCCCAATCATGCTTTTATCCTATGGATGCTAGCGCATAGATGACTCCCTGCACTCGCCAGACAAGAGTATATGGAGGAAAGGCGGTGCACTTTATATGGATAGGAGGACGAGTCGTTGGACCATGTGTTCTTCCGATGTAGCCCTGTCAGCCAAATATGGGGGAGAGTCAAGGTATGATTGCAGATGAGACCAAAGATGAGCACCTACCAATGTATGCTGTGGGTATTCAGACTTCACTACAGGGGGATATCAGTCCTAATCAGGGCACGCCACCTTGCCGTATCAGTGACAGTTCTTCACATATGTAGGGAAAGGAACCGCAACACGTCACTTAGCGTCCTCTCAGATCAGGCACTCCGACAAGGTATAGTTTAGGTGATATCATTTTGAGGGCACTTTTCATTTTATATAGTGTCCTAGCATGCATTTTCTTTGTGCATTTAAGTTATAAGCTAGCTAGGACACAACATACATTTTGATAGTGCACGAGGTAGGGGTTGAGTCCACATAACCACGAAACATGCATTATAGATCATAGAGAGCATACACATATAGATATGACCGACAGACCCATTTTGCTGCTTTTGAGAGGTTGCATCCTGCATAGGTATGGAGAGTTTTGTAGTGTCCCAGTGAGTCCATATCAGGCATACGGGTATGCCACCTATAGTCTGTCGGACATACATCTTACTTTTGACTACAGACTGTATAGGACTGAGGGTATTACCTTGTACTGACTTTCGTTAGTCCAAGCAAATACCCTTGGTCAAAAAAGAAAAACTGCATTACCTTGCCTGACGCCTATTTGGAGCCTTGAGAGGCATGGAGCCACATATGGAGCCTTATCGGATATAGAGCTTGGGAGACATGAAGCCTTGGAGTTGAGATGTGCATCTTGAGCTGGTGAGTCGGGTGGAGCCACATTGGTGAGTGAGAGATGCATGAGTTTGATGGTGCCACATCAGTCAGAGAGAAAGGAGAGCCTATATGATGTGACAGTCTGAGGAGTGAGACTTTACATCATGTGTATTGAGTGCTTATTGATGTAAATGAGGAGTTAGGTGAATAGATCCACCTTGGATAATCTATCTAGTCTGCAGCAAATGACTCGTGGTAAAGACACGTCAAATCTGTTTATGGCTAGGGCTTTGCCATAAAGCCCATGAGGGTGAATAGATCTATCAGAAAGATCTATCTAGTCCGCAGTAAACGACTCGCAGTAAAGACGCGTTAAATTCGTTGATAGCTGATCACTTGCTAAAAGTGATTAAAGGATGACACTGATACACATTGGAGGCTCTAGATGATCTTGGATGCAGATGATGGAGTATCTTGGATATAGGCATATACTTCAGGGGGTCAGCCACACCATCTACGGATATAGAAATGACAATTGGGCCACATGCGGATGCATATGCATGGAGGGATTTGTATGGAGCATGTTTGGATAGAACATGTTTGGTTGGATAGTGATGACATTAACGCACGTGCATGGAGGACTTTACATGGAGCTTTATTTGGACAATGACGACATCCTCTGGTCGGCGTCTGATATCCCGTTCCCACACGATAGATGAGTAGTCGACCGGAGCTTGAGATAGAGAGTGTTAGTACTCGAGTGAGCACATGTGAACTATACCTTGGTCCCCTTCTCAGATTTGACACTTCGTTAGACATGACAGGAGAGGGATCCATGGTCACTATTGTATATTTTGTGCATTTTCTTTGATATATATATTTACCCTTTCATCAAAAAAAAAGTCTCATACCTTTCATTGTTTCCAATACTCAACCTTGAGCAAACACCATCAACCAATGCTCAATCTAGAGCATTCAACCCAAATCATGCCTTTAAGGTGAACCTCCTCCTCAAAGCATGCTCCATCTTCAATCATTGCACCAACAATGATTTAGAGTTCCAAAACCTTTAAGAAATCTCAAATTCTAAGTTTTGAAATTAAAGATTCTAAAACTCCCCCTCAAGTTCACATTAGTCCCCTTTAACTATTGCTTTCTCATTTTCATCAAGAAATTTTTTCTTAAATACTCATCCAAGAGTTTCATAGGGTTAGAAATAGTTAAATTACCTAAATGCGACTTAATCAATTGAAATAAACTTATTTCAGCCGAAATTGGCAACTTCCAACTGATTGGTATCACATACCAATCGATTTCAGCCTATGCTAATCAATTGGAAATATCCATCAATCGATTACCACACGTACCAATTGATCAACCTGATCGATTCCGCTAGTTTCTGTGCTTGTAGAAATTCATCACTAATCGATTCGGAGATTAACCAATCGATTGGTGTGCAACAATCGATTAATCCAATTGATTGTTGTTTCTGATTTTCAACTTCAATTTCAGACCAAAATTCAGAAAGTCATAAATAATTCTATGATTTTTGAAAAAAAATCATGAAATTTAACGTAGACATTACTTATGTTATATATTATCATGGAAAAATAGTTTTCTATGAAAATACATTCAACAATCACATTTTCATCATTCATTTTTTTCAAAAATGAAAACAAAGAAAGAGCTAGGACAGAAAATGAAAGCACATGTACAAACCTGAAATCTACTAACAAGGATGAACGATGTGCACGAACGAGATGAGGGGATTAAGTTTAAACACATAATTGATACCAAAATAGAAGGCTTCAAACCTTGGACTTTTGAATTACGGCGTTGACGAGAAGTTTCAAGCGGTGGTGGAAGGCTAGAGACGCAAAATCGACGGCCGCTAGGGTTGTAGAAAAATAGGACGTCTCGCGGTTGTTTCTTTTTCACAAACTAGCTAGGCGCTAAGTACTTTGTTGTTAGGCGCTAAAGTGAAATGAAAATTAAAATTAAGTCAAGTATTCGATTCATCTTTTTTGCTTCAGCATCTATAAATTGTAAAAAAAAAATAACCTTTTTACTTCATCAAATACACTATGCCAAAGTAAAATGCTACAAAAAAAGGAGTGAAGCCCGGGTTTTTTAAATATGAAGTAAAACATACTTTTTGACTTCGCAAGTGTTATTACTGAAGTTGATTATTATATACTACTTCATAATTAATAATTATCGAAGTAACCAGTGATGAAGTAAAAAATCAAAATTCTACTAGTGCAAGCATAATACTTCAATTTTTATGTGGTTCAGAATCTCAAATTCCTACTCCACGGTCTAACAGTATCATCACTATGCTTTCTCTTTCTCGAATGCCTTTAGAAGGCAAAGAAACCTCTTATAATCCTTGTTCTTTACCAACAACACCAACAAGAAAATAAAATATATAAATATAAATAAATACAATGCAAATGAAAATAATTTTACAAATGAATCTTGCTTTACGCACATTGTAGTTGCTTTGGATTGCCTCTTAGAGATCTAGAAATGCAACACACTCTCCTCCAAAACCCCCAAAAATTGGCATCAAAATCCTTCATGAAATCCTCTTTTATAGTGTTACAATCGTAACTGAAAATCACCTAACAGTCGACTGTTTGTCACCATCAATCAATTATTCTTCTAGAATTCGAACGTTACATCTACAGAATAGCTCTTTCAGCTCAGCATTCACCACAATAATCGATTGATCATCTCCATCAATTGACTAATGACGATCAGTCAAGTTCCAGACATTCTATTTGCTTCGACAATATCATCAGTTGATTGATCATCCCCATCAATCAATTGATGATAATTAGTTGAGTTGACCAACCGAGTTTCAGATATTCTATTACTCCAATAGTGTCATCAATCGACTGATAAACCACAACAAGTGATTAATCACACCGCAAACCCTCTTAAACCCCTTCAAATCTGGAATTCATAATTTAGGGGTTTAATATTCGATTATCATTCTATATTAGTTTTGAAACCCCTGCTTTAGCTTTATTAAGGTTGAATTCCAGTCTTGCTTAGTATTTGATAAATCTCAACCTACTAGGACTTCCTTTGTTTATCATCTGGTCAACCTTGACCTATCGAGACTTTCTTTGCCTGACAGCTAGTCAATATTGACCTTTAGGACTTCTTTTGCCTAACATCCGATCAACCTTGACCTACTAAAACTTCATCATTGCTTAGCATTTGATCAATCTTGACCTGCCAAGACTTTACCATTGCCTAGCATCTGATCAACCTTAACGTGTCGAGACTTCACTATTGCCTAGAATCCGATATTCGATCTTTCTTGACCTATTTGGACTTCTCTTATTGTGCCTAACATCCGGTCTTCCATAACCTATTAGGACTTTCCACCTGTTGATTGGTGGCTTATATTTGAGTGAAGGCCAATGGAGAGACGTCATGGATGAAAAAAATTAGAAATGGCAAAAAAAAATTTGTTTCAGTTTTTTCATAATAGAATTATGTTATAGTTTTTGTAATAGAATTCTGTTATGGTTTTTTTGGTTGCTTTGATATGGTAAGATTTAAGCATTATTTATAGGAATCATTATAAACATATTGTATGAGGGTTTTGTAGAGAGAATTCTAATAAAACTTCGGTCGTTTTGTGGAGTAGGCACGCTGCCAAACCACGGTAACTCTTCTCCTTCCTCGTGGTTGCTCTTTCTTGTGCATCTTTGTCTCGTTGCTCCACGTGATTTCTTTCTCTCTTCCTCTTCTTTCGCATTAGAGGTTAAGAGGTGTTACTCCTATTTTCTCAATAATTGGTATCGGAGCGAGATTTTGGCGGATATCTTCAACATGTTGGGACATCTTTTGCAAAGTTTGAAATGGTGAAGTTTGATGGAATTGGAAACTTTGGATTATGGCGGAGGAGGGTCAAGGACTTGTTGGTGTAATAAGGCATAGTGAAGGCGCTAGGAGAAAGGAAATCAGAAAACATGGAGAGATTGGATTGGGAAGAACTTCAAGTGAAGGCAGTGGCAACAATCATGCTTTGTCTTACGGATGATGAGATGTACCATGTCATGGACGAGGAGTTACCGATGACAGTTTGGCAAAAGTTGGAAAGTCGGTACATGTCAAAGTCATTAACAAATAAACTATATCTTAAGCAAAAGTTATACGGACTAAAGATAATAGAGGGAATTGATCTGAGCCAACACGTCAACTTATTCAATCAGATCGTGAGCGATTTGAAGTGGGTTGATATGAAGACCGAGCACGAAAATAAGGTGCTGATGTTGTTGAATTCTCTACCTTTATCTCCTACGTACGAGAATTTGATTATTACTTTGATGTGGGGTAAGAAAACTCTTAAATTGGAGGAGATCACAGGTGCGTTGCTAGGTTTTCATCAAAGGAAAAAAAATAAGGGACGAAGTTTCTCAAGGAGAATTACTTGTGCTAAATAACAACCAAGAGTGTGGTAGGAGCAAATCTTGACATGGATCGGATAAAGATAACAAGACTCATTCTAAGTCAAGAAAGAAGAAGTGAAGTTCAAGGCTCATTTGATAGCAAAGGGGTACTCACAGAGGAAGGGAATTGACTATGATGAGATTTTTTCTCTAGTGGTGAGACATACGTCAATAAGAGCAGTGTTGGTTTTGGTGACACATCATGATTTGCATTTGGAGCAAATAGATGTGAAAACAACATTTCTTCATGGGAATTTGGAGCAGATTTTTATGTCATAACATGAATGATTTAGTTAGCCCGGACAAGAGTAGTTAGTTTGCATGTTGAAGAAATCACTTTATGAATTGAAATAGTTTCCTAGGCAATGGTACACGCGTTTTGATTCATACATGACTCAAAAAGACTATAGGAGATGTGAGTACGACTGTTGCCTATATATGAAAAACCTGGAGGATGAATCACTAATTTTCTTATTATTATACGTACATGACATACTGATTTTTGTTGTAAAGAAGATGGAAGAGATCGATAAATTGAAGAGGTTGCTCAACAAGGAATTTGACATGAAGGACTTGGGCTAAGCCAAGAAGATTCTTGGGATACAAATTCACAGGAATAGGGCTGCAGGGAGATTATGGTTGTCTCAACGTAACTATGTGGATAAGGTGTTGGATATATTCAATATGAAGAATTCTAAGACAGTAAGCACACCTCTAGCGCATCACTTCAAGTTATCCAGTACACAGTGCCCAAAGACGGATGAGGAAATTCGAGAGATGTCAAAGGTTCCTTATGCCAGTGCAGTTTGTTTTTTGATGTATGTCATGGTTTGCACTAGACCAGATTTGGTGCAAGCAGTTAGTGTGGTGAGCAAGTTTCTTTAAATCTTGGTCAACCACATTGGGATGTAGTGAAGTGAATTTTCAGATACTTGAGAAATATAACTGATTATGACATCATGTTCAGTAGACAACGGGAATATCCTTCAGTTGTTGGGTGTATGGATACTGACTATGCAAGAGATTTTGATGACAGAAAGTCTACTACAAGATAAGTGTTTACTGTGGAAGGAGGACCTATCTGTTGGAAGTCAATGAAACAAGCTATTGTTGCATTGTACACTATGGAGTCAGAGTACATGGCAACAGTTGAAACAACAAAGGAAGTTTTTTGGTTTATAGGGTTGGTCAGAGAATTGGGCATTCAACAAGGTGGAGTCAAGTTGTTGTGCGATAGTCAAAGTGCTATCTATTTGGTGAAGAATCAAGTGTATCATGCGAGAACCAAACATATTGATGTGAGGTTTCACAAGATCAGAGAACTAATTGCTACCAGAGAAATTCAACTTGAGAAGGTTCACACTACAGGCATGTTGACAAAATCAGTGACCGCAGAAAAGTTGAAGCATTATTTGAGCTTGATCCATGTCTCGAGATGCTAGAGGAAGAAAGCTCAAACCTAGAGATCCAAAAGGAGTTTTGCTTAGATGCTCATGTTCTTCGAAGGGGTGAATATTCGCTAAGGTGGAGATTATTGACTAGTGACTCATATCTAAGTGAAGGCCAATGCGAGGGACGTCACTGATGAAAAAATTGAAAACGACGGAAAAATTTTGTTTAGGTTTTTTCGTAATAGAATTCTATTATGATTTTTCATAACATAATTTTGTTATGATTTTTCGGTCTGTTTTGACATGGTAAAGTTTGGGCACTATTCATAGGGATCATTATAAACTTATTGTATGAATGTTTTGTAGAAAGAATTCTAATTAAACTTCAACCATTTCGTGGAGTAGGCACGCCATCGAACCACGATAACTCTTCTCCCTCTTCTTCTTCTCATTCCTCGTGTTTGCTCTTTCTTGTGCGTCTTTGTCGCGTTGCTCCGCGCGATCTCTTTCTCTCTTCCTCTTCTTCCGAGTTAGAGGTTGAGAGGTGTTGCCCCTATTTTCGCAACACCACCATTGTCATGTGTCCGATCAACTTTGACCCACTTGGACTTCATGTCTCATGCCAAGTGTCCAATCCTCCATGATCCATTTGGATTTCACCTCTCATGCCAAGTATCCAGTCTTCCGTGACCCACTTGGTTTTTGCTCATGTCAACTCCCTGTTAGACTTTCAATCACTAAATATCCGATCAACCATATCCACTTGGACTTATTTACGGTTAAGTTTCTGATCAACCTTAACTTACTTAACTTTTCAGTTGACCATCAACTATCGAAACCAAAATCAATCTTGGTCAACCTTAACCTGAGATTAATTGTACCAACAATCTCTCTCAATAATAATCTTTTTTTTTTATGTCTCACTCTAGCATTAAATATATTAATCAAATATCAAAATTCAAATCAAGTCAATTCAAACTTAGTCAATAGAGATTAATCAATTTTGATAAGAAGTCGATTGTACTAATATGTGACACTGCATCAACCACTCGTGTCTTTAATGTCCAAAATTTTGCAACTAAGTCACTTGTAGTAGTTATGGTCCAAAACTGCTATAATTGTTTGTTCTACGCGAGGACCATATAGTAGTTTTGGTCCAAAAATTGCAATAAGACTTAATACTATTCCATTTTAACAATAATACACATCATGTGGCTCTTTGAGACTAAATGTGTCAATTTGTGTCTTCCTTGTCCATGAGTCAGAGCTCATGTAGCGTTTTTGCCCAAAACTGCTGCATGGGCAAAATGTGACAAAAATTCACAAGCACACCATTGAGTCCTTTGCAACCCAGCATCAACTCCCATGCCTTTAGTGTCTAAAATTTGCTAAAGGTCTACACTAGTATATTTTCACAAAAAATATTAAATTAAATAATATTGAATATGAAATGATTAATCTAGTTTTATAAAAAAAATATATTTATTATTAGGATAAATCAGAAAGCGCTCATGACGAGTAGCCCAGAAGTCTTAATATCTCGTGGTTGCATGTCTTATTTGGAAAAAAAAAATCCTTACAAATATATCATAATTAAGGATCGAATCATAAATATTTGGTTGATAACTTGATACTTTTCTACTGCACCATAACCCTGAGGCTAATATATTTTCACAAGAATGTACATCTTGTGATTCTTTAAGACCAGATGTGTCAATTTGTGTCTTTCCTAGTTCTATTGATGAGTTTGAGCTCATACAGTAATTTTGTCCAAAATTATTATATGGGTAAAAAAGTGACCAAAATTCACACTGAAACACACCATTGAGCATTTGTAATTCATTATATTTTTTTAATTGACATCATATATCTAATTTATATCAATTAATTTTTGAATAATCGATTCAGTCTCACGAAATTTTTAATCGACTATCAAAATAAATCAAAAAACACTCGCAGTAGGTGACCCATCAACCCAACATTCTTAAATCAATTATTTATTAAAAAAAAATTATTCGTTAATTTATCGAAACTTAAATATCTGAAAAAATAAAAAAAATACTCAATCATTGCACCATTGTCCGTGGGCTGCAATCCACTACGTTGATGCATACTTTTAGTGTCCCAAATTTTACGGCTAAGCCACTTGTAGCAATTTTGGTCTACAAATGTTTGTTTTGCCCTAGGACCATGTAGTATTTACTAATAATATTGTCACATTTCTTTCAGACTTATTTATTTCTGCTAAACTTCAATCTTACATTAAAAGTCTTTATGAGATTGGTTTTGTTGCTCGCCCACTAGGTAATGCAGAAAAACAAAAACAATTAGTCAACTAGAAACAGAAAATAGAACATATTATGGTGGCGATGGATCTCAACAATTTGACCTTAAAATGTATATTGGGATGAAAATGACCTGTCAAATGAGCTAGCTAGTGGAGGAGGAGAAATTGAGGAGAAGGATTTTCATTATGGAACGGTAGATAAGGAAGAAGAGATGGTTTATGAACATTTAGAAGATGATTACTCAAACACCTGGTTTTATATGCATTTGAGGTTTATGGTGAAAGTTTTGATCTGAATGACTCACTTCTTTACGAGATGGTAAGTTGATATAGCTGAGAACACTTTTAGGTTGAAATGTGGGCATCGAAGACAAGGATAGTAATGTGAAATCACCAAAAGTTAGCCAAGTAGCCTGATATTGTATTAATAATTTTGCCAATTTATCGCCCTTATGATGATGCCATTTCATTATATGTTCATTATTATCCATTATGTATAGGTGTATCGATGTTCTTGGATGGTAAAATTTTTGGAACAACTCTAGAGTATTATGTGATATTAAAAGACTTTGAGATTAAACACATGCATGGAGACCAAAAGCTACAAAACAAACTTTGCTTACAATGTTAAGACCTTTACTTAGCTAATTGTTGCTAGAGAACCCAAAATATTTTGCATCACTAGGTTTGAAAATCTACATACTTGATCAAAGTTCCTGAGAAATGACCAACATCATAAATATTATAGTAGTTCTTGTTGATGCAATTATCTCCAGGTCAAGGGTTGATTAGTTTGACCAAACTCGGGATAGCTCGATCTTGGGTTTAGATGTTTGATTAATAGATTTATGTGAAGTCAAGTAGGTCAAGGATTGACTAGATACTTGACAATGTTTAAGAGCTAGTTGGGAATTAGGCAATGAAAGTCCTAGCGGAGCTAAACAGTAAAGACCTAGTTGGAAGGTAGGCACTAAAGTTCTAATTGGAAGTTAGGCAAATGAAAAATCCTAACTGAGGTTAGGTAGGAGAAAAAAATCTAGTGAGACTAGACAAATGGAAGACCTAGTTGGGAACCAGACAAACCTAGTTAGAAACTAGGTTAAGTCTAAGGTGAGTTAGTTGGAAGCTAAACACTTGGCATGAATGAAGTCCTGATTGGAAACCAAGCAAACCTAGTTGAAAACTATGTTAAGTATAAGGTGGGTTAATTGGTAGTTAAACACTTGGCACGAATGAAGTCCTAGTGGGACTAGACAAACCTAGTTGGTAACTAGGTTAAGTCCAAGGTGGATTGGCTGGGAGCTAAACACTTGGCACAAGCTAAAGTCCTAGTGGGACTAAGCAAACCTATTTGGGAACTAGGTTAAGTCCAAGGTGAATCAGCTGGGAGTTGAACACTTGACATGAGACAGAAAGTCCAAGTAGGTCAAAGGTTGACTAGATACTTGGTGAAAAAGTCCCAATAAGTTTAAGTTGACCAGATATTAGGCAATGAAAAGTCTCAACAGGTCACGGATGACTAGATGTTTAGCAGAGGAAGTCATGGTAGATTGAGGTCAGCCAAATACTAGGCAAGACCTGAATTCAGGCCTGAAAAGACTGAATTTAGGGTTATTAGTTGATTGACACTTTCTATCAATCGATTAGTAAACCCTAAACTTGAATTATGGTTTTGGGCATAAAACAATCGATTGGCTTGAGAAGCCAATCGATTGGCCTGAGAATCCAATCGATTAAGTCTTGAGCCAATTAATTGGAGCATACTAAAATCGCGAGAAGAGATGTTGTTGCGGAATCGATTGGGGTTTAGGCTCAATCGATTGGCAGAAGCTTTCTCGTGAACAGAAATATTTCCAATCGATTGGGGCAGTTCCAATCGATTGGGAGCTGTTTGTCGAGTGAACAAAAAGCTTGTGAATCGATTGGGAGAAGAAAATCGCGAGTGAATAGTGTGCTTGTCGCGAAAGAACAGAAGATGTTGTAATCAATTGGTCAATCGATTACAGCTTGGTCAATTGATTGGGTGATCGATTAGGGTCAGTTTGTCGTGAGAACAGAAAGGTTCTGAATCAATTGGGTGATCAATTAAGAAGCTGGTAATCGATTTGCTTGGTTCACCAATCGATTATATATTCAAAAAAGAATCGTTGAACGAACAGATTTGACGTGGTAATCGATCGATAAGTAAGACCAATTGATTAAGCAACCGTAAATCAACAGGATAAAAGAGTTTCGCATGGATTGAAGCGGCAGGTTTTTGAGTTTTCTTCACAAGCTCTCAATGTCAGTTCTTGCAAGATTAGAGGTGAAGTGTTGATGCATTTCCAACCGATCAAGAGGCTTTCCAAACAATAATAGATCAAGAGCAAGGTGTTCATTGTATTTGTATTTGTTTCTTATATTCTTCTTGTATTTCTTTGTTGTGAGCTTGTACGAGGTTTCTCTGCCTCCGGATTATTTTCGAGAAAGAGTGATTTCATAGTGGATGAGATCGTGAGAGTCGAACTCTTGGATTAGTCACCTCAAAGAGGTGGATATTAAATAAATCAAGGTGTTAGTATTGCTTTAAAATAATCTGCTGTAAATCATCATAAAAAGCATTTGGAATTAATCATCCTTCCTCTCTCTCTCTCTCTTTTGGCCCTAACAGTTCTTTCCTAGATCCTAGGGAGTTGATCTTCTACTCTTGCGCCGTAAAATGCATCATGTAGTAGTTCTGAACTTATACATGCTATAGCAGTTTTGATCAAAATTGTAATACGTTATAGTAATTTTGATCAAAATTGCTATATGGACTTAGACTAATTCCAATGTTTGGTAAATCATTACATCGACTTCCCTAGATCCTAGAGAGCTTTTGATGCAACACCAAATTCGAATCGTTGAATCGCCCGGGAACAAGAAATGAAATTGATAAAATAAATAAGGAGATAACCTCACATGCAGGAAAAACTATCACATAGAGAAATCAAATTAAAAATTATATTAATTTAAAAATGAGTAAACTATAGGACTCTGGATCTTTTTATAGAGTTGACTCGATAATGAATATGAAAATAATATTTTAAATAAAGAAAATATGATAATTTAATAGAGATTATAGTTAATTATTTATTTATTGTCTAAATAGAAAAATATTAATTACTAAATAACAAACAAATCAAATCTTTAATTTATCATAGATTCATCGACCTTGAATATTTTTTAATTTATTTCCATTTATTGTAGATGTGTCAATCTTGAATATTTTTTAATTTATTTCTATTTATTGTAGATGTGTCAATCTTGAATATTTTTCAATTTATTTTCATTATTATAGATGTGTCAATCTAAATTATTTTCTTATTTATTGTTGATGAACCAATTTAAAATTTATCTTCAATTTAATTTTTTTTCAAAATTATTTCCTTTTCTACATGATTTAATTTCTTATTTGTATTATTCTCCCACACTACGGAAAACTTACTCTTGATGAGTTGTCAACTTCTCTTAGATCTTTATTTTCAAGCATAAGAAAAAAGTACTTTAATAACTTTGTTTAGCAATGTTTTTTTTATTGTTTTTCATGTTTGAATGTTCATTCCAATAAGAAAGAAATTGATGCATTTTGTTTCTCTTTTTACACTTTAACTTTGAAATATTCTTGTTTGGTTGTCCTTCCCAATGAATAAAAAAATATATGAGTTTGTTGTATGATAAGAACAATGTCCATTCCTTCATTTAAATCATGTAGCATAAAAATAATAATGATGATGATGACTACTCTGCAATACCTATAATAAAATCAATATATAAAGACAAATACTTGAACTTCTAAAAGTAAATTAGCATATCCTCTAATTTAAAAATTAAATTTGTATTTAAATAAGTTGGAAAGTTAAATAAACAAGCATAGTAATTAATCTTTCTCATAATATGACCAAATTAATAAGATATATCTAGTATGAATGCATATCTAATGTAGATGTGATGAGAAAATTTGATTTAGTAAATGCAATATGAAATTTTATTGTATCATTAAATATTTTATATAAATCATTACTCTATATAATTTTTATCATCATATCAACAAATATATTTTTAATATGTAAAATGGAGTTCTTGGTTTGGTAGACAGAAGAAACAAAGATATTTAATTCAATTAGTTGATAAACATAAAAAAATATAAGTAAATATAGAAGAAATCATATTAAGTGATTTGTAAATTTTAAATTATCACCTTGCACTACTAAATCATGATAGTTGTTGTGTTTAGTTTCTTTCGACTTCTATGGATAATATGAATGCATTATATTGTGTGATTGAAAGTCATGGTAAGTATCAAGCAGATTAAATTATTCTAAAGAAAAAAAAAATTAATCAAGTAATATCGAACTTGGATAATCGGTCCGATTGCACGAAAGTTTTTCATCAATCACCAGGATAAATCGAGAAGTGCTAATGAAAATTCATCCAGATGACCAATATTCTTAGACTCACTTTTTACTGGAAGAAAAATTCTCTACAGTGCGCCATAGGTGAGATTCAAATCTTAGATCCCTTAATTATCCATTGAAAAATCTAACCATTGCATCATTACCCCAAGCGCTAAGTCAATAAGAGGTTCTTTTAATATCACGTCATTAAAAGGCTTGTCAAAATTACTATTGGAAGACTCTTCTAAAATAATTTTAAAGAATTTCTCTAAGGTTGGGGTTACGAAGAGGTTTATTTGAACACATTTCTTTTATTGTAATGATGATATGTGCATTTCATATAGAATTTTTATTATAGTTTGATACATATTCCATCCCATTTTATATGTATATATCTCATGTTTTCATCTATTCGTGCTTCATTTTAATATTTTTATAGTTCGAATAGTTGTTCTTATTTATTTTCTTTGATAGGGCATGAAAAGAAGCGAAAACGGAATTCATCTATGCATGTTTTCACCTATACCAGCTGCCACGGCCATGGCCATCTTGGAGCGATCATGCCAGATTTTCATTGCTTCCCAGTGCGCACCATGGGTAGGCCGTGTCGGAATTCCAGAACTTCTCCAGTCGCTGCCACTAGCAGGCTGTGCTAGCTTCCATGGGAAGGCCATGCCAGCCGGCACGGTCATGCCAGCCGGCACGGTCATGCCAGCCGGCACGACCGTGCCGCCATCCCAAACTTCTCCAGCATCTGCCACGGGCAGGCCGTGCCAGTCGCATGGCCGTGCCGCCGCTCGAAATCCCCCACGGAGTGGCCATGCCAATTTGGCATAGTCGTGTCACTGCCCGAAAGCCCCATGGCCTAACCGTGCCAATTTGGCACAATCGTGCCCAATTTGGCACAATCATGCCCAATTTTCAACCCAAAACAGTGCTCCCCACGGCCAGGCCGTGTCAGCTCCCGGTTTAGAATGCAAACCAAACTTCGAATGGACATAACTTTCAACTAGAGTGGAGCCACGGAGCCCACGACTTATCAAATTGAAGATAATTTTATGATTTACAACTTTACTTCAGGGTCCAATAAATGGAGCGGATCTGGAAAATTTAGGGGGTGAAAGCTTGCTTTAATAAAGAACATTGTTTATATTTCTTACTTAAATAGGAAACCTGGTATAAGGGGTGAAAACCCAGTTTTGGTGGAGCCCAACAAATGGGGAAAATCTAGAAAACTTGAGGAAGGTATAAAAGGGTCAAGGAAACCCTTATTTGATAATCTAGGACTAGGAGACTCCGCCCTCTTCCTTGCAGAGGGTTCTCCCTTGGGGGAAACCCTAGAGCCACCATCCAAGAGCCGCCGCAATAATTCGTCCACCTCCGGAACAAGGATTCCTTCCGAATATAATTCCTGCAAATCTTGCTAAGCATTTCTTCCTCTCTATGCTCTGTTTTGGATTGTAAGAATGTTTTTTTCATTGTCTTTAGTTTGTATTTCCCTTGCTATGGAGTAGACTGTTGATTCTAGGATTAGGGATTAGCCCTTTTAATATGTAAACACTCTTTTGTTGAATCTATGAGTTTGCATGTTTCTTATTCAATGATGTGTGTGTTTGTGGTTCGGGCCTACTATGTACACACGATCTTAATGCCAAAAGCACAAGATTCGTATCCCATGAGGTACGGAGATGAACCGAAAAGAGAACTCAATCCCCTAACTCGTAGAAACCCAAGACGTGGAGAGTCGCCTACGAAAGTAGATCGGTATGCCACAAGGAGCAATAGACTGTCATAGATCTTAATGGATCGATTCCAATTCGTCGCCACGTAGTAAGAGAAGGCAACTCGGATGTTGTAGGATCATGTAATAGAGATCTCCTTAGAAAAGCAATCTCTCAGCTCTGTCGCTCTAAAAGTAGACGACGAATTGGAACGAATAGGCCGGTGTAGTCCCAAATGTTCACATCGGATACCATAGGATAGTCTATCTACATAAATAATCATTGAGGATAGGAAACTAAACATAGATTAGATGTTTACAATAATTGTGGTGAAATCGAAATTCGAGAATCACTTCCCCAATCAATTCTCTCCCTCGTTTACTTCTTCTCTCTCAAATTCTCTCAACCCTCTCAATTCTCTCAATTCTCTCTCTCTTGTTCTCTTAAGCTTTCGTTCGTGACTTCAAACAACCCTCGATTATCTAGATAACTAGATTCACGAATTCAATTAATATTATATCAAATATTCTTGTAGATCGATATTTTATTATTTGATGACATTCCGTGTACTTACAGATTGACACACATCAAATGACATTCTCATGGATTGTAAGAGAACTAACATATTCAAGTAATAATTTCAAAAATTAGC
>JBBUKS010373932.1:0-19405 GCA_038050645.1 Hedychium gardnerianum
GGCTATGACTCGAGCACATGAGCAGAAGATGAGAGTTGCAGAGATGAGAATGTTAAGGTGGATGTGTGGACATACAAAGATGGACAAAATAAGAAATGAGAGTATTAGAGAGAAAGTCGAAATAACATCTATTGAGGGAAAACTCCGAGAAACGCGTTTGAGATGGTATAGGCATGTACTTAGACAACTAATAAATATCTCAGTTAGGCGATGTGAAACAATGACAAATACACACATCAAACGAAGAAAAGAAAGACCAAAAAAGACTTGGTTAGCAATAATAAAACAAGATAAAATTTATTTAAATATAGATGATGATATAATAGAGGATAAAGCTCAATGGCGTAAAGAGATTCATATAGCCGATCTCACATAGTGGGACAATGCTTGGTTGTTGTTGTTATTGTTATTAGGAGCGAACGTTTCGTCTTTTGCCATCAAAAGAGGAAACTGTCACCTTAGCTGTCAGTCCTTCCGAGATGATTTCACACATTCTAAAAAAGAATAAATTATGAACTTATTCAGCCTTATCATCTTAAATAAGAAATATGATATAACTCGAAATAATATTTGTATCGATCAAAAATTGAATCATATATCTCTGATGATAAATCCTGTCAAGTATCAACTCGATTATACTCGTGGAGCTATTTGTTCCGATCTAGCCATGGAGAGATGAGTGTTACACTCTATTTGAAAGGAGGGGAGAGAAGGAAAGGGAGAGTAAATGAAGGGAAGGGATTTTTAGCTCTTATTTAAGATGAAATGAGTTAAATGAGTTATGGAGGAGAAGGAGGAGAAGGATAAAGTTTACTCATGCTCGAGATTAGCATAATTTCGTGCAGCTCAATTTGGAATATAAAGGAGGGGGAAGAAAAGAGAAAAAGAACTTTAAAATATATTATTTTAAAGTTATATATATATAAATTTATTTTTTAAAAAAATAAAATAACACATGTTACGAAACTTCTCCTCCCTTTCAAATAAAAGAAATAAATATTTTTCTCTTCTTTGTTTTTCTATTCATGCACTTCTCTCACCTCCTCCAAAGGCTTAATGGCACATAAATGCTCCCGAAATAATGGTGTGATAGTTAGGTCTTTTAATAAATAATTAAAAGGTTTAAGATTCGAATTTCAACTACGACGTACTGTAGAAAATTTTTCCTCCAATGAAATTAGAATACTGGTCATTTAAATGGATCTTCATTAGCGCTTTTCGATTTATCTTGATGACCGATAAGAAACTTCAGTAAGACCGAATCGATTATTTCATACCCGACCTGATTAATCATTAATGGCACAGGTATTTTTGGGTGCCGTAAAAATCAAACAAGATGATCATCTTAAAAAAAAAAACACAGTGAAAATACGAGGGGTAAAGGACTTTTCTGTGCGAACGAGTCTGGGTCGAGTTCATCCGTTCAATTACGTTACAATACATTTCATCCCAAAGTCCCAAACGCAACTCGATCCGATCCGATCCAATCGAAACCATGCGCCTCTCGCGCGGTCCAAGAGATTCACCTCCGCCTCATCCATCCGCAATCCGAAAGATTCTCCTCCACCAACTCCTCGCCTTCTCGCTAGTTATATAAACATCGATACCACTCATGAATCGCCGCCGCCGCCGTCGCTGAGCCAGAAAAAGGAGCTTTTTTCCTGTTCCGGCAAGGTAAATCTCTCGTATCTCCTCCTCTTTTCCTGTTTTTGTGTAGATGCGCACTCCTAATTCTCGCAAAGCGTGGTTTTCTTTTCCGTTAAACAAATACATTGTGGATCCCGGACGCAGATGATTGTAGGTTGCTTGAGCAAAGATTTCCCCTTGATCTTTTGGTCCTTTCTTTCTTCTCTATCTAGAAAGGCGTTAACTTTCTTTTGTATGTATAAATGTTCTTGAATGAATATTTTTTCCTTTGGGAACGATGATTTGTAAGACATGGGCGAGTTGAACAGTTTCAAATTGATGGATGGATAACAATGGGGATCTGAAATTCTTGGATTGCCTGATTTCGACAATGTGGAAATTGTTTCTCATATGGACACTTTCATAGACCTACAAGTATCTGATTTTTGAGCAAGCATCACTGTACACAAGCTCCTTGATAGTAGTCTAGGTGTTTCTTCATTTCTCTAGATTCAGTCTTGTGGATTTTTCAGTCTGGATTCCATTATATTACCTATTTTCAGTAACAACAGGATTACCACATCTTTAGAATATCATGCTTTCGAAGATTTAATTGGATGTACCAGTTTCACTTGACATTGTCTTGGTTAACTGATGTTGGTGATGTTTGACTCTTGTTTTATATTCAACAAAACAACGTAATCTGGTGATTAATCATCGATGGTTAGATTTCTCCAAGATGGCTAGTTTATGAGTAGCATGTATTTGATTTCAGGAAACTGAAAATTCAGTAAAAGGTTACTGTTTCATCAGGCAGTGAGATTGTTATGTTCGTTAGCATGTTGTTTATTAGCTCGAGTTAGTATACGTTGTTGTTGTTATAATGTCATAGTCATTCAGGTTCCTGGTCTTTGAATGTTGCAGATGTCAGACGTAGCCAAGGACCTCACTGCTGGAACTGTTGGAGGAGCTGCACAGCTGATTGTTGGTCATCCTTTTGACACTATCAAAGTTAAGCTCCAAAGCCAGCCGATGCCACTCCCTGGCCAATCCCCCAAATATTCCGGTGCCATGGATGCAGTTAGGCAAACATTAGCTGCTGAAGGGCCGAGAGGGCTATATAAAGGGATGGGTGCTCCACTTGCAACGGTTGCAGCATTTAATGCTGTTTTGTTTACTGTGAGGGGGCAAATGGAGGCATTATTAAGGTCTGAACCGGGTGCTCCTCTAACGGTGAATCAGCAAGTTATAGCTGGTGCCGGTGCTGGCGTTGCAGTTTCCTTTTTAGCATGTCCTACAGAATTGATAAAGTGCAGGTTAGTAGTCTTTAACGGGACATCAGCAATGTGCTGATGTCCCGATCCTTTCTGTCTCTAAATGCATGCTTTCTCCTTGTTAAGTTTCTATTAGCCAGTAAAAGCAGTTTTTACTATGTCACTAATTGAATTTAATCTGAATGTTACTGTAAATATATTTTAAATGATAAATAAGTTCATGTAGCTCTTGTTTATATGTATCTTTTTTCCATATTGCTCCTCTAATTTGATGTATCGGTGTTATCTGCCATGTAAAACTATCAATCTTGCTGTGTCTATAACATTATTAGTGTGCCGATTATTCCTTGTTCAAAATCTTAAAACTTTTTCTTGTCCTTAACAATCTCTGAAATTAATGCCATGGATGAGTCTGTTCATTTCTTTTGGTCACCTTGTTCCCAGCTTGTAAATTGGCTATCATCTCAAACTGCTATGCAATTTACTTCACTCGATATTATCAGATATTATGTTTATATATAAACCGTAGAGGTTAACCTAGTCCAACTGCTGATCAGTTCAGTGGAAGGCCCTTTTCAAGTAGAAAAAATATGCCTTCCAGTGAGGAAGATCCAATGTGATCGACCAAATTGGTTCTCACCAATAATTGGCGCATTTGATGACCAAGCCCATTAGGCATTTTGTTTTCATTCACAATGCTGTTGTCGCCGACCTATCAATTAAAAGAGGCACGTATATCTGTATATGGGATCATTATCATACCTCATTATGTCAAGGCTTCTTGTGTTCGTACAATGCATACATACATATATACATTCAGAGTGCCAGTGATGACCGAGTGTTGGTATCCATAGATGAAGAGTCCAAATATTAGAAGTTTTATGTGCTCTATTGACTTTACCACAATAACAGAAACTTAAAATTGGCTCTACATCAGACTTTCGGTTCTTTCTGTTTTATGTGCCCGATATCTCTATTGATGATGTGTCTAAATTTTATCAAATTAGACACGAGGGACACTTATGTACACATTCATGTCAGAAGCTTGTACTAGAGTCTGAGTAACATAGATGAAATCAGTCTCGACAGATAATCTACTCAATTATGAGTTAATAGGTTGAACCGCATTGACGATGTTTAACAAGTGATACCATTCTCATATCTGAGACCACTTGAAGCAAAAGAAGATTGGTCGACCCTGAAACATTGTATTCTATGAACTTCTACTGATGCACACGGTATCGTAAATTCAAAGTCTTCTGTTTCTTTTCAATGACACTCTGAAACAGGTTGCAAGCTCAGAGTGCTTTAGCAGATCCAACCGCCACATCTGCTGCAGCAAAGTATGGAGGGCCAATCGATGTCGCAAAGCATGTTGTTCGCGAAGCCGGCACCAGAGGCCTGTTCAAAGGCTTGGTTCCAACCATGGCACGAGAAGTTCCTGGAAATGCAGCCATGTTTGGTGTCTATGAAGCCCTCAAGCAGTACTTTGCGGGCAGTCAAGACACTTCAGGACTCGGAAGAGGTTCCTTGATCGTCGCCGGAGGTCTAGCCGGTGCATCCTTCTGGCTATCAGTCTACCCGACCGACGTCGTTAAGAGTGTGATTCAGGTCGACGACTACAAGAAGCCAAAATACATTGGCTCGATCGATGCCTTCAGGAAAATTCTGGCTTCGGAGGGAGTCAAGGGGCTATACAAAGGTTTCGGACCGGCCATGGCTCGCAGTGTTCCTGCTAACGCAGCATGTTTCCTCGCATACGAACTAACCAAATCCAGCCTCGGATAATCACTTCGACAAGTACCTCTCGAGCCTTGATTCGACTCAAAATATTGTTATTTGCTTCTTCATTGAAGAATTCTCTTCTGAAATCTTGTTATTGTTGCAAAATGGTTATTATGTTCTCTAACTGTTTTACTTATTCTCTCTTATCACTAACATCATTGCCTAATCAGATAATCAATTGTCAAGCAGAATGAAACTGTTAAAGAAGCAGAGAAGAGTGGTTTACTTTCTTTGCTTCATTAGCATAATTACTTTATTTATCATTAAAGTTAAGTTTAGTGTATATTAAATTCCTTTTTCTGTCAGTGTTTATTTTATTGCCAAGTTGCCAACTTGATCCCAGTCATTCTCACTGACCAATGCCATTTAGGAATCCAGCTGCATGCCTGCCTTTTTTATTTTTTATTATTTATTATTTTGATAAATGTGGTCACAAAGGGCCACTATGTGCCCTGAGAAGATAACATATTTTAGTGGGCATTAAATTTAAATATTTGATAAATTTTTCATTAAGCTCCTCCTTCCCATTTTATTTTATTTTTCTCATTTTATCCTCTATAATTTTAAATATTGCATTTCACACTCTATAATTTACCAAATAGAAACAAAAAAATGACAAAAATCAAAAGGACGCCATAAGTTTTACAAATCATATATATCAACAGGACGTCTCATTAATCTTGAAAATATTTTTTATTTCAGTGATGTTATAATCGTTATCGAATAACTATTATAATATGTAAAAATTACTTATTAATTACTATAAATGTATTTAGTATTTACATTTCAATTTGAGTAAATGTGAAATAGATATTTTTTCACATTTAAGTAACTATCAAGTAGTTATTACACGTTATTACACGTTATAGTTAAATCTTTAATCTTAAAATTTTAAACTCTTAATTCTAAATTTTGAATATTATTATATCAAAATATATTTTACTAAATCAAAATTACTTAAATTCATCCAAATCATATTAAATTAATCAAAATTACTTAAACAGTTATAGAAACTACTAAATATTATTACAATATTATAATAGTATTGTATTAGGTATTATATATTATAATAACTACGTAATATACTTAAAAAGATAAAATTCGTTATCCTAGCAGCTCCCTACGATTGTCTCACACTATTGAAGGGAGTAAATCAGAAAATTAAAATCACCACATGAGAGAATATTTCTATCGACTTCGTCAGAAATTGACTCTCGCTCAATTTTATAAATTTATTACACAAGTATTTCCTAAAAGCGTAGCAACTACATCATAGATATAATTATTCAATAGTTTTTATAAATACTGAGATTAAGGGTATTTTGAAAGAAAAAATTTATCTCTTTTGATTTTTTTCTCTTTTTTTTTAAAGGACGCCCAGTTTGCCCAACAAAAAAAATTATATATCCTCCAATATTTTTTATATAAAACTCCAAGATGTTTTAATAATTTTTGTCTTGGTGAGAATTATAATTTCACCATGTCACATGCATAAGAATATACCTACTCTATTAGGTAGTGGGAGTGTATAAAGTATTAAGAGTAAAATAAAAAATTTCTTTAAATATTTTATACTTGATAATGCTGGAAGAACAATTTCACATTTCACTTTAGCTCCTTAAAACTTCATAAATTCATGAAAATATATTTCATTTAGGTAACAATTTCTATTTGGTTTTTTTTCATTTAATAAACTTAACTTATCTAATTGTGGGGCCATCTCTAAGTCTACTCCAAAGAATATTCAAAAGCACAAAAAGACATTTTTTTCTCACCTTTTTAAATTAATATAATTTGTTTCACATATTTATAAAGTTGCTAGAGATTTGGTGACATGATGTATATTCTAAAACTTAATTTAATGCATGCAAATAGGCCACTGGCCTTAAAGAAATTTATAAAAATATTCACAAAAAGCACAACCATAACCCTTTAATCTTTCATTTTTAAATAATAAAATAAGAAAAAAAAATAAAAAATATGAAATAATGCATGGATTAATTAGGTCGAATAATGTTGGATCTAAAATGACCGATCTAATTTCACAGAAATTTTTCATCGGCCACCAGGATAAATCGAGAAGTGCTAATGGAAGTTCATCCTAATGGCCAGCAATCTTAGACCAACTTTTCATTAGAGGAAAAATTTCTTATAATGCACCGTAGTTGAAATTCGAATCTTAGATCCCTTAATTATCCATTATCCCGGGACCCTTAAAAATCTTCTATGTATATATTTTAAACATCATTAGTTTTTAGTCCCTTTTCTATTTTGCTCCCAATAATTTTCTAGTCTTTCAATCTGCCCACTGAAGTATTCCCAATGACACTCGATCGAGATTAAAGCTTAAAACGAGGTTGAAATTACAATTTAAACATAAGAAATAAATGATTGGCCCTGAACATTAAAGTAATATTTCATTAATATTTTAGATGATAAAAAATGAAATATTTATTTTTAATATTTTTATTAATCTATTTCATAATCAATACGAAATCATAAATTAATCTAATTAATTCAAATAATAATTAATGCACGAGCATCCATTAATATTCTTATATATAATTCGAGTTGCATCATTATTTAAGATGTTTAAATGAACTTAAATAAATGTTGATATAATATTAAAGTGAAAGACAAACTCAATTATGGCAGGAGATTATGAAAGTCCAACTCCTAATTAAGAGCTTGAGATTCATCAGCAATTCTTAATTCACAAAATGTAAAATAATAAAAATAAAAATCTATGAACAAAGAGATGAAAAAAAAATTAATTCAAAGTAGGAAAGGGAAACAAAGAAGAGAGAGGAGAATTATTGAAACATCAGAGTGGTTTTCTGCGATCACAGTAAAATAGAAGGATGTTTCTGTAATTTTCCCGTAGAAAACGACCCCTCGCTTCCTCAGCTCCGCCGCCGCTCCTCTGCGGCGGCCACGGCCGCCGCTACGGAGGCGAGTTTCTGGAGGTTGAGGCGCACGACGGTGTCGGCGAAAAGCCGGGTGTCTTCCTCCGTGTTGCCTTCGGGAACGTCGACGATGTAGGACTCCAGCACGACCGCACGGATCTGGCCCCCTCCGCCGCGGAGCTCGTCGACGGTGGTGACCGATCGGTAGTTCCTGAGGCGATGCTCGCCGCCGACGATGGTGAATCCCGACACGCGCCGGTCCTCGTCGAGGACGTCGAGCCGCTCGGTGCTGGTGCTCGCGGGCAGCCCGGAGATGACGCTCACCTCGCGGAGGCAGCCCGGCCGGATTTCCTCCCCGACACTGATGGTGCAGCTGCGGATGAAGTGCTTGTAGACTTGCGGGCTGTCGAATCGCCGGACCACCGACCAGACCGCCGCTGCGGGGGCGCGGATGCGCTGCGCCAGCAGCGAGGAGCACTGCCCGGGGTCGACGCGGTACCGGTGGTGGGAATCGATCCTGGGACGTAGATCCGCGTATTCCTCCGCCGTGAGGCCCGCCGGTACGTCCTCCGCCGTCAGGCCCGCCGGTACGCCCTCCGCCGCTGCCTCCGGCGATCGGGATGGTTCCCCGCCGCTCGCCATGTTGTTTAATTTCCTGCGGATCACTTTCACGCTTAATTTCTTTCTCAACTCTCGAGTTTATATACACACAGTCCGCATAAAAGGCAAAATTAACAAGTAAAAAATATATATTTATTAATATTAATATATGATTTTTTAAAAAAGTATATCAAATTTATTAAGCAAGGAGCGAGTGGTAATCTTTGGCCACGAGAGGATTATTCCATTAATTTAATCATTTATTCGGTACCTGATTTACCCATCGTATTTTATCGTGGGGGAATGATATTGAAAAAATAATAATTAATCTGATATTAAATTTGAAATGATCAATTTAATTTTATATTTTTTTTTGTTAATTATCAAAATAAATTAAAAAATATTAATATAGATATATATCAATATTTTTTAGATTCAATAATATGAGGCGATGATATTGAGCTGCTTGGAAGGATCGATATTAAATTTTGCAGCATTAATTTAATCATTTGAAATTAATTTGTCAAATATATTTTTAGTTTATTATCACATGTACAATTAGAAAATGGAAAAAAAAATTATTTATTGAGCAAAAATAGAAGGGCACTTGTTTGACTTTTTTTTTAAAAAAAATAATAAAATTGCATCTGATCTTATTCTAGTGTTGTTTGGTAACATGATCATATCTATTACATCATAAAATAAAATCATTTTAATTTGCTTAAAATTATATAAATAAAATATTATTATTTAATATTATAAAGGAATAATATAATATTTTAAATTATTTGGGATAAATAAAAAAATAGATGAACTATGAAAGGTGAAATTATATATTTTTTACTATCATTAAATGATAATACAAATCAACCCTTAAAATAGTAAAAAAAATACAAATTGATTGGAAATCATTTTGCAAATGGAGCTTTCATATTAAAACAATAAACCTCTATATATAAAAAAAACAAGAGGTGTCTTTTAACAATCTTAAATTACAAAGGATGCATTTTTTTATTATAAAACATCTAGAATTAATCTTCTTTTAATAATAAAATTATAGAAAAAATGAACTATTTTAAAGACTTCTATTGATAATGAAGTAAGTGAAGGAAGTGCAAGTGGTGGCACTAGAGAAGAGTAAGCAAAGGAAAATAATTATAGAAAGAGATCGAAACGAGCAACAAAGGCAAGTGGATAGATGTAGAAAGCAGCAAGTGGACGACGGTCATCGAGTGCAAGTGGTGAAGGAGCAAAGGATGACACGACGAAGTGGCAATAACAAATATGAGTGGCGGCCGATGCGAAGAAAAGAGAAGATAGTGCATGTCATCGAGTGACTCCATCACTCACACTTCAAATTAAACAAACTAAACTTAAATGGAATTGTCACTCAAAAGTGTAGCTTTTTTTTTGTTTGAGAATTAGACGACACAATTATATTTGAAAATGTTCGAATAGAAAAAACCAAAAAATCAAACCTAATCTTATGATCCATCCACTAATTCATCGAATGATGAGATTGATATTGATTCGATCCCTGTGTGTTGCACTACTCATGGATGATCGGATCCTATCACTTTGCCACGTCGTCAAAATAATTGTTGACGTGGAGAGGAGCGTTGACCTTATCACTTGCTCCGGCCACCCGCTCAAAAATATTTATGAAACCAATTAGATAAAAATAAATATCTACGATGTGATATTGAGATCGACTTATAAAAACAATACAATAATACACGGATTTGACTTTTTCGGCGCCAAACACTGGTTCACTTTGACTTTGGTTATTGCCACCCGGGTAAACGGCGCGTCGGCCGGATCGAATCTCTTCTACGGATGGTTCGACGGCAAGGAAACTCCTTGCTCAGTTGCTGACCGCGCCCGAGCAGCGTACACCGCGACGCGCGCTTGGGTCTCCGCCAACTCACGCTGGGCCCCACTGATCTCCGTCTGCAGCGCAGAGACCACTCCCGCGCTCCCGTACACCGGATCCTGCACCCTCCAGAACGCCTCCAAGGCGATGGCGTCCGCCGCTTCTCTTCGTAGCTCCTCTGGAATTTGCTTCAGTACACAAATATTCTTAAAATTAATTAAGCTTAAAAATAAGTAACATATGATAAAAATATTAATAATTAATATATTTTAAAAAAAAAAACCTGGAGCATTCGTGAAACGTTGCTGGCGCCAAAGATGCGATGGACGTAGGCAAATCTCGTGGGGTTCGTCGAGGGGAAGAAGGGAGCGAACGGGCAGTCCTCGCAGCATCGTCTCCGAAGATATCTGCAAGCCGCGCACCGAGTATGGTTCGCCATGTAGAGGAGTTTCTAGATTTGATTCTTGAAAGATCTGCAGGTTAGATTTGGGGAATCTAATGTTGAAATCTAGATTTATTTGAAGGAGGGAGAGCTGGTCAGTTTTCCTATTACGGAAATGCCAACGGCTAGGAATTTGAAAAGGTGGGAACCAAAAAATGGCAGGTGGTGAAACTTCCATATTTGGCTAATTAAAAAATGGCATGTGGTCCATGATCAAAAGTTTTCAGGATTTCTTCAACTGACGTAGATAAGTCAGACTTCACTTGTGTTAGACATACTCGACCTCCTCCCACGAAGAACAAGACCGCCACCGACGACGACACGGCTCCGCGGTGACAAGTCCTCGTCGGCCGGCCGTGTGAACCTCATCAACAGCACATGTTTTGCTCCTTATGGCTGATGCTTGTTTCCTTGCACATTAAAAAGGGATGGAGGAGACCTGGGTCGAGCATAGTACCAGCTCAAAATGAATATTCGATGAACATCAAGATCGATAATCAAGAGAGATAGGGTACAAAATTTCACTCACCGACATCATTGGTTTACATGTTTCTGCAAAATGGCATTTGCCAAATTGCTCAGCGGGAGGTTGATAGATCCGGCTGCTGCATACCTTCGGATTACTTCCAGTACCTCTGGTTTCAAGATCTCTTTTTTAGAAGAATGATCGCCAAGATAGTAGAGAGCTCCAAGAGCATAGGACACCTGTTGTTTGCATTACAATTAATAAAGCAATTAATCTATTAAAACAGTCAATCTGTTGTCAAAACTATCAAATTGAAGAACAATGAAATCACACACACCGACATCAAATTGCATGTTGAGTGCGTCTGATGCATGAAATCACACACAATAGATAAGAATAAAAGATAATTCTAGGGAGAAATACACTTACAGTGTTTCTAACCGGGCTAGATAAGCACTGTATCACCAAAGGAACTCCATCGCATTGAATGATCAATGCAGCGTTTGCTGGATCTGCAATGCACAGTTTGTATCTCTCATACAACACGTAGAAATTGCATAAAATTCGAGTATTAGTTGGCAATGTAATAAAGCTTGAAATTCTTTGCATTCTGGTTTGTTAAGATCTGCGTGTTAAAATTGCTTACCAACAGAAGAGTTGCAGATCCCACCAATGCCAAATTCAACAAGTTTTTCATTTGGCTCTGTAATGCAGTCCAGGAATAGTTCCAAAACATTAAGCTGCTTCCACAAATGAATTGATATTAAAGACAAAAGGTATTAAGGTACTATGACAAGTAAATATGCTGATACTGTACCTGGCGCAGACATTCATAATTGTAAGGATCATAGGCAAAGTTAGCCAAATTAGACACAATTCTCTCTTTTGATTCTGCAGGATATTGAATGATGGAAAGAAACAAGACCATGAGAATCCTTTACTCACTATTGTATCTCTGGGACTAAGCAAGCAGATAGGAAAACAAATTTCACCACATAATATGCTGAAATAATGTAAAAAAAAATGTTGACACTTTAATCGACATAGGAAGCACATATAGCATTCTTTTTTACTAAAATCAAAACATTCTTGAAACAAATATTTAAAAAAGAAGAAATCCCGAAAATTATTATTTCAACAGTATAATATAATGCTTTAGATGATACCTTAGATGTCAAACATTTACTTTCACTAAGGTATTAGTTACTAAATGACAATTAAGGAACTCATCAAGTTATAATCAATCAAAACCTGGAAGACTTTAGCAACACGGATACTTTTATACAAGATCTTCAGTGACTTGAAAGCACTATATAGCAGCTTCCCTGTTTGAATGCATAAGATATAGTAAAACAAATGCCAAGCCTGGTACATCTTCACCGGAGAAATTGCAATGACCAAAACAGTATTCTACTGAGCGCTACCATGGATCAAGACCAACCAGATCCAATGAGATTATAGGAACTTAAGAATCTCTATACTCCGAGATCTTTTACAATTTAATCTATCCATTGCCCAACCACCACAGAGGACTGTAGATTGAATTTAATTACTTATTGAGAGAATATCTAGTTGAACCATAAACAAAATTATAGCAGCATACATCCAATGTACTCATTGCAAGAAGAACTAAGGTGGTTGTTTTCAGAAAATCAAGAGATTGTTGTAAAAAGACACAAGTGAATTCCATCTGAGGTCAGCTAAATCAATCCTAGTATGCTACCATTGGTCTAAAATCTAATTAATTTAATTTGTCTAACCTCTAATGATCATCTTTAATCATGTTCATATCTTATCATCTATCACCTCTCAAATACTACCTAATTGCTAATAGTATTATTTGTTCTATTTTTTCTAATCACATGCCCATCTTAAAATTCTCAACTTTGAGATACTAACTTTTACATGTAAATCAGTTTGATCACCGTACCAATTTTCCAAAATTTCCTTTTTACCTAATGGACACACAACAATCGCATGACACTTCAAAAGTTTTTCTCCATTTACTCACTCATTTTTTATCTTGTCATTGACATCTCAACCATATCATCTCTATAAAAAATGGACATCTGTCTAAAATAGATTCTCGGATCATCGACATCTCCACCCATATCATCTCCGTAAAACGTAAAACGGACATTTATCTAAAATAGATTCTTGGATGCACTGAATATTTAGGATACAAGAGTTGATGGTGAGTATCGGTTAGAAATGCATACATTATTGATGACTTCAAAATACTCACAATGTGTAGTAGCATGTGAAAATAAGTAATCAGGTTATTCTAAGCTAATAGATGAATGCAACAACAACAAGCATTCTATATGATTACTAAATTAAATAAACATAGGAAAAATTAAGAATTCCAATCAATTCCGACATATTTAGACAAGTATATATCCTGGTTACGCGATTGTGGAGCAATCGAAATAGACAAAGAAACTCGTAAGACAAGATAAATGACCTTCATTTGTTGTCTTCTGGAACTCTGACACAAGGTCCTGTATCAGAAGATGATTTTGAATGAGCAAGATAGCACAATTCAGTTGGCATCATTGATGAGCTAACAAATAGATTAACGAGAGGGGTGCACAGATTACCTGGAGATATTGAGCTCGAGGAGTACCGGAGCTCCCCGTCCGCTCCGCCTGCCGCTTGTGATTGGTAAACATTTCTACTGGCGACTCGGATTTGCTCAATCTACCGAAAGAGTTCTGCAAAGCTTAGATCAGTCGATCGGTGAAGAGGCTGACGACTCGAAGATAGTTAATCTGATGAGATTGCCGTAGAAGTGGTGGAGGATGAGGAGGAGAAGCGAAGTCCGGCGGGGAGCGGAAGTATCGAAGAAGAATTAGGGTAACAATGCAAGCGTTGATGGTAAATTGGCAGATTGGTTAAGAATAAATCGGATCGGACTTTTACATCACATTACCCGAAACCGAATCGTAGGCCGAGAAAATCGAAACCCGATACAGGCCCGGCCCAAATCAGCTTCTTCCAGTCTAAGTTAGGGTTCTTCGTGTCCACGGTTGTTCAACTTCGACTCCGTCGCGTGCTCGCCGTGGCTCTTCCCTCATGGCTTCTGCGTTAGCGAACTCCATCGTCACAATCGGTGGAAAGGGTTCCTCCGTCTCGCCTTCGGCCGTATACGCCGTCTCTCGTGGCGTATCCTCCGTCAGTATCGACGCCGCTGCCCTTGAGAAGCTCTCTCAATCCAAGCGGCCTTCTCCGGTGGAACGTCCTCAGGATGGCGCTTTGACACCGCTGTCGTTGACTGCGGAGGAGTCTCGCGCTGCCCTCGTCGTTCTTCTCAATAAGTTCGTCCTCTGCGACGCCGCTATCCGCCCCGGCCTTCCGTCTCTTATCGTGGACACGCTAAATCTTGCGACAGGCCACGAAAGACTCGATTTTTGTTCGGCTTCAGGGTTTGTGAACTCGATCGCCTTGATGAATGCGAGGAATCCTGACGAGATTCTAGTCGGCCGGGAAGAGATTGGTGTTTTCGAGACTTCGTGTGCGGCATCGGTTGCCATCTGTGCGATCTTGGATTGCTGCTCGTCTGCTCTGGTGAAGGTTGTTGATGCCGTGGCAGCTTTGTCTTGCGAAGCTGCTCGCGCTGATGTCTCTGCGTTAGATTTGTTTAGCTCCGGAGATGGATTCTCCATGAAGGATGAGACTGATGTCGCAAGTGACATGAAGACGTTGCTGTTTGGGTCGAAGCTTGTGGGACAGAATGATTCGTCGCCCTTCAATGAGATGACTACCGTCAATGGTAGCTTCAGGGAGGCTGTCAGGTTACTCCATGTCCGAACACGGGTTGAGTTGAACTCCAGTACTAAGGTCAAGAAGTCAAAGGTTATTGCAAATCAAGGAAAAGAGAAAGCTTTTATTGCATCAATCTTGCCACTGGCAATGTCAATTCAGTCCTTGAGTGAGAGTAGCTTGGGCCGAGCTAAATCTTCTATTAATATTATCAGTGATAGTAGCTTGCGATCTAGGGTCGCTGAGGTTTTTGAGAAAGCGTGCCCAAGCTTGGATGGTCTTAGAGATCAATTTCACTCAGTTACAGAAAAGGCTGCCTCTGGATCAAATTATGTGCATGTTCTTCAATTTGTGTATGGTCTCTTAGTTAAATTTAGGGGCATTCTTGCTTGGGAAGCAGTTTTGGCTTTGTTTTCCTTAGAAATAGATGACTCGATTGAGAAAGCTCAAGTGGATTCTTTGAAGGACAACAAACCGGACGGAGATATTGCAAAAGGAGAGAAGAAGATTGACAAGAGAAAAAAGAAAACATTAGGCAAAGGGACTTCTTCCATAAGGCAGCTTCTTGGAGACAGTGCTTTATGCAAGCTTTCTACTGAAAATGTTTCAATGTTGGTTGAGTGGGCATCTGATCTGTCAAAATATTTCGATCCCATGGACACTAGACTAGATATTCTACTGTCAAAGGTTAAGGAAATAGTCGAGAGCAATGAAGTCAGGAGACTTCCTAAGATTCCCAAGGTAGTACATTTGAAATTGTTTGGAATTATATATTTTCAACAGTTTGCAGTTGACCATGCTTACTTAAGCTTGTTGTATCTAGAGTGTCTCTGCATAATTTACTTGTTTTTTCTCAGCTCTTCTTTTCCTTCATTGAATTGTGTTGTATCCCATGCCATGTTACGGCCTAATCAATTAGCCACCTGTTTATCAAGGGATGGATTACTGAGTTTTAATCATAAAAGCTTTCATTTGACTTAGAGCAAATTTAGAGTGTCAGTCATATCCGACCAGCAATTTCTTGGAATTATACTGATGAGAAATTGGTAAGTGTGGATATGTGTCAGAAGCATGAGTTTCTTTTTCATGATTTTTTTTTTCTAAAGAAATCTTGCTATACTCCTTTACAATGCATTATCGGTTAAATTAAAATTTTCTATGTATTATTTATTCCATCCTGTGATACATGAATAACACCTAATTCAGTAATTCTTCTTTGCCTTTACAATTCAGAATTTCCTTTTGGATATGTATAATAGGGTACACGAGATTTTGGGAAGGAACAAATGGCTATTAGAGAGCGTGCTTTCTCCATTATTACAGGTGTTTTTAAGATGCATGGTGCTGTTGCCCTTGATACTCCTTTATTTGAGTTAAGGGAGACTCTCATGGGTAAGTATGGGGAGGATTCGAAGCTGATATATGATCTTGCTGACCAGGTACTTATGAAGATGTTGATTATTTTCTTATCTCGGCTTTTTTCTTCCAATTTATTTATTTGGATATGTTTCCATTAGCTATATTTTCTTCTTTCATAGGGTGGTGAGCTCTGTTCTCTGAGATATGATTTAACCGTTCCCTTTGCAAGATACTTGGCCATGAATAATATCAATGCACTGAAACGGTACCAAATAGCTAAAGTATACAGAAGGGATAACCCATCAAAGGGAAGATATCGTGAATTCTATCAATGTGATTTTGATATTGCTGGCCAATATGAAACAATGGAACCTGATTTCGAGGTTATCAAAGTCTTGACTGAACTGTTGGATCAACTTGACATTGGCAGATATGAGGTATTTGTTTTTCTTCCACTAGATTTCTTAATAGGAACTGGCATTTTGTGAAAATAATCTTGTTTTTTTTTCTTAAAACATAGGTGAATACAAGAACGTTGTAATCTAAAGTCTTTGCTGTTCCCAAAGTGATGTCTTTATATTTGCAGATTAAGTTGAATCACCGAAAGTTGCTGGATGGGATGTTGGACATCTGTGGAGTGTCCTCAGAAAAATTTAGAACAGTTTGCTCAAGCATTGATAAACTGGACAAGCAACCATTTGAACAGATTAAAAAGGAATTGGTGAGTAAAGCTTCTGCAAATTCATTGATTGATATCTTGTTCAAAACCCAAGATAACCATTCTTCTGTTACGTAAAAAAGTTTTTTTTTTATAATTTCTAGGTAGAAGAGAAGGGTTTATCGACTGAAATTGCAGATAAGATTGGTACTTTTGTGAAGAGAAGAGGGCCGCCTCTTGAAATTCTATCAGAACTGAAGAGAGAGGGTAGCCAATTTTTGGAGAATGCTGGTTCAATTGTTGCACTGAATGAGTTGGAGATTTTATTCAAAGCTCTTGAAAAAGCAAAGTGTTCGAACCGAGTGGTGTTTGACTTGAGCCTTGCAAGAGGCCTTGATTATTATACTGGAGTCATATATGAAGCAGTTTTTAAAGGAGCTACGCAGGTAAAATGATGCCAGTATGACCTTAAGTGTAAATAGTCGAAACATTTGATGCATAAACAGTCATTTTTTTCACTGCCTGCTCAAGTAACTGAATGGTTTGTGCTTAATCCATAATCAACTCTGCAGATTCATTTGGATTTAAGATATTTAGGTCTGAGGAAATGAATAGTCGATAATCCTTTCCCCAATTATACATCTTCATTCAGGGACCCCATTTTTTCAACAGCTTGGTTAACAATCATGTCTCAAAGAATTACGATAAGTGCCATGCCTTTAGGCATATATTTTTTTTAAAGATTTTGTTTATTTTGTGGTATAAACATATTTGGGTGTAAATTCTAACGCATCTGAACTCGCACTCATTTTTTCTTAGATTTCTTCCCACAACTGTCTAGATTATCTCGTATAACAGAGATGAATTAAATGCATGTCTGATAATTCAAGGAGACTGTTTTTTACTGTTTTTTTTTTCTGTGCTTTAGGTTGGGTCTATTGCAGCTGGGGGACGATACGATAATCTGGTAGGGATGTTCAGTGGAAAGCAGGTTCCTGCAGTAGGTGTAAGTCTCGGAATTGAGAGAGTCTTTACACTAATGGAACAACTTGAAAAAGACAGAAATCAGGTATTTTGCTTCAAGTAAAATCTTTTGGTTTCTTTTCATTCCACCATGAACCATTCAAAGCTATTTGTCATTCTAATGACCTTTTAATTGCGTGTTTGTCTTTAGATTGTTCATGTGTTTCTCATTAGTATGTATAGTTGCATCATACTCTTTTATCTCGTATTCGGTCTCAATCTTGTTTTGTAGGTGATTCGTGCCACCGAGACACAAGTTTTGGTGGCCATCCTCGGGAAGGATCTCACACTGGCTGCAGAGATTGTGAGTGAATTGTGGAATGCAAAAATTAAAGCAGAATTCAGCCTCACCAAACGAGTAATGAATCATATTAATCGCGCAAAGCAATCGGGAATCCCCTGGATGGTCCTCGTCGGAGAGTCGGAGATAACCAGCGGCATTTATAAGCTAAAGAACATCGAAGCCAACCAAGAGGAGGAGATTCCGAGAGAAAGAATCGTCGAGGAGCTCCAAATAAGGCTCGGGATCATCTGAGAAAAGATCAAAGTGATTATACACAAGGTATAAATTAGAATGAGTAGGCCTTTTGTTCATTGTAACTTTAAAAAAATCAGGCTTGATTGTCGAACATTTGCTTGCATTAGGATCATGGAGAGCTAAGATGATTCCTTCTCTTCCATCCTGTATAATTTTGATTTAAAATCTTAATTTAATTACAAAGGTTCTTTATGACATTGATTCATTTCTTCGGTTCTTGCTTGAAGTAACTTCATGTAGTGTTCAGATATTTTTTTTATTATATGTCTATTGATTATATAATCTTAGTTAACAATTTTAATAATGTAAAAAAATTATTTATTTATTATACATTATTATCTTTCGTATTTTTATTGAACCGCGCATGAGGAAGTTTCGTATTATCTTTTATTATACCTCTTTCGTTTTTCATGATTAAAATTTTATTTTATTCATTCAAAAATTGTCTAACTGTCTAATTCAAAAATTCATTACTTCATTACTTTCTCTGTATTAAGGATAATAATAAATTATGTTAATAATTTTTTTCATTTTATTCAATTATCCTCCTTTAATAAAAATATATTAAATATATATAATTTATTTTTAATTTAATCATATTCAATAGAACATATTAAACATCAATAAAATTAGATAGTAATTTTTTTTTAAAAAAATTAATATATATAGAATGATATATTACATACATTATGTTGTGTACTCAACGTATCAATTATATATATATATATAATTTTATTAGTCTGCACATCTTAATTTTCATGGAAAATATATATATAAAGTTTTGGTAGTCATTTATATATCATTGATCAAAATATATTTGATGATGATCAGTGATCAGGATTATATCATCTCAGTAGATGCACATGATTGTACAGATTGTGTAGATTATCAAAACTCTCTATATATATATTAATGATTTTTTAAATATTTACATTTTTAAAAATATTGGAATAGTATCTCAGTATTTTTGGTTTGTTTAGTAAAATACATTATATATAAGCGATCTCTTTTAAAACAAAATGAATAATAGATATTTTTACAACTTTAGATGCACGGCATGTAATTTTTAGATCTTTGTGATCACTAATTATTT
>JBBUKS010374472.1:0-19398 GCA_038050645.1 Hedychium gardnerianum
GGCCGGTGGGAAACTTCCGTGGGGCCGGGCCGGTCACCCCAGGTCCGCCGTTACGACCTGGTTAATCATTTTTTTTAATGAATAGAACATTCACGCTGGGGGCGAGCGTTTCGCCTTTTGTCACAATTTAATGAATAGAATATTCACAAGAGTTTTGTGTTAAGTGATATGATAAAATTTGGAAACTCTTAGTCGAGTATTGACCACCAAATGCTTTTTCTATTTGTCGTATCACAATAAGAAGATTTTCCTACCCAAAGTCAACACAAAATTAGAGGTTGCCGATCTAATCTCAGTGAGGATCCTCCGATACTTAAGTCATACGAGAGCAAATAATAATAAAAATATGACAAGAATGATGTTAAAAATCAATGAAAAAAGCGAGCCTCCTCTCTTCGAATAAATCCCTTTCTTTTATAGCGTTTTTCAATGTCATAACAATCTCTCTTTTTTTCAATCAGAGCATTCTATGTGACATTTAAAATCTTCATATACAACGCCCGACTATCATCCTTATTCTTTCGTTTGAGGATAATCATCCAAAATCTCCACCCATAGTATCCTTTCGTATGACAATAATCACCTCAAATCTTCACTCATAATGACCATTATTAATAACTTTAATCGCACCCTGAACCAAACCTGCCATTTTCTTCCCGACCACCTACTCCGCTTCTCTCGAGCGCCTTACCGGGCCCCAACATCAAATCCAATCTCCTTCTTTATGAGCTTAACCCAATCGGCCCATTCCTAATAATCACAGACTATTACGAAGTATCATTCAATTTGATAAAAATTTATTTATATTTGTTCCATATATACAAGGTCAATTGAATAAATAAGCTTAAAGAACTTATTAAACTAAATAAATAAACTTAAATAAATATGTTTAGCTTGTTAATATTTATGAATGATATTTATAAATAATATTTGTAAATTATGTTCATCAACAAAATTCTCATCAAATTTGTAAATAGACCAAGAAGTTGTCAAAATGAACAAGCAAGTTTAAAAATGTAAACGTTGTAAACAATCAAATAAATTCAAATTGACAACTCAATAAATCTAAATGAATCAAACTCATAAAATAAAAGAAATCAAGTTGTCCGACTAATCCTAGAGGTAAACGGCTTACCGGATAAATTCGGAGCACAACGTATGTATAGTTAAAAGTAGACCTCTAGAATATTCTGATTCTCTTATTTATTTCCCTAAATATTTTAACACTGAATCACACCTGTACGGACAAGTTTAGCTTGATTTAGCTCGTTAAATATGCTGTTGAAAGATATATATGGTGCAATTTTCATATTCTGAAATGATTAATAAAAGTATGATCGATTTAGATCTTATAAAGCTACACGATGTCTTAAAGCAAAGTTTCAACTAATTATAAACAAATCAACACTGAAAAGCAAAAGAAAGATTAAAAGATGGGTAATCAAGCAAACAAGAAAAGGCACCGACTTGGGACCAGTTCGATCGATCATTGTCCATCTTTATTAAAACTTTACTTAATTTTCCATAGTGGAAACCCCTTTAAGCAACATTAGGCTGAACAAATGAAAGGTCTTCTAATTAAAGATCCATGATGTGTAGTTTGCATTTCTATGGACGATCATGGAAGCAGCAAAAAAAGAATTCACAAACTTTGTAATTCTTTGTTTTTTGTTTAACCTTGGTATTTAATTTTTACGATCTAACTAATTCTATAGATGAATAACTCGATCCCAGATAAATTCAAAAAGTACAAATGAGTCATAGCATGGCGGCTCAACATCATGAGTGATTCGTGTACCATGAGCGTGTGATATGAGCTCTTGTTGCATGGTTATCTCATCCTACTACTTACCATTGCATCTTACTCAGGGCAAAACCTTTGTAATACTTGTTTAATAAGATAATTAAGTCAAGTATAATCGAGTCTAAAATAAATTAAATTAATAAAATAATTATTTAAGTTTAACTTGATTTTTTGTTATGAGTTTGAAGTTAATTTGTTTAGATGTTATTTAGTTCTCAATTTGAATTTGTTTTATTGTTTGAATTTTTTTTACATTTTTTAATTTATTTTTGGCTAATTACTAAGCTTGATATTACAAGTTTATTTGTTATTTTAAAAGTTTATTTATCTATTTATAAATTCGATAAGAGATTTATTGATGAATATTTTTACAAATTTTGTGATTATAAATATTATTTATATATCTATTCAAATTTATTCATTTAGTACAATGATATTTTGTAACAATTTATGATTAAGGAGTCGAAAAGCCCGAGCGACTAGGATATATGGATTAGGGCTGTAGGATGGGTTTAGAGAGATCGAGCCCAGAATAAGGAGGAAGGTATGGTGTTTGACACACGAAACTTGTGTATGCTCGAGCTCGGGATCGTCTAATGTTCGACATTCGGGACTAGGGTATGTGCAAGTTTGGGATTGTTTGATGCTCGAGTACACTCGGGACTTGAGCATGAGGGAATTTGGGAATGTTCATGGACGAAGGCTTACTTGAAAATGAAACATTTTAAGAAGGGCCGACCGATAATGAAGGCAATTAGTAATGACGAACATTAGTCGTTTCGGAGGAATGTTATGGGAGTTAGTGGCAGTTGTAGAAGGAATATAACAATGAGAGTCATTACTTGATAAAGGATATAAAAAGAGATTGATAATCGGACGATGAGATATGAGGGTTTTCTCTAGACAATTTCTTTCACCCAAAAGCATTTCTATTTCTCTTTTCCACAAAGTCTCATTTAGACATGGGAGGAGGAATCACCCCGGATTAGTCCGACACCCTCTCATCACGTGTTAACTTTATAAAGAACATTATAATACTTAATAAATTATTTAAATTTATTTATTTAATTGATTTTTTTTTTATATTAATCGAATCTAAATAAAGTCTTACACCGAATTTAAAATTCCATTAATCTGTAGCCACTTATGTTTGTATTATATTCTCTGCAATTTGGGCATGAGGTAATTAACATCCACTAAAAGCACCATCTCCTGTGAGCGCATATCTATATATATAGGGCCTTGCCCATAGAGAGATCTAGCAAGCTACTCTCTGAGTGTCTCTCTCTCTCTCTCACACAAACACACCACCCTCCTTCAGTAAATGGACGAGGGGAACAAGGAAGAAGGCAAAGCTGAAGAAGGCGAGAGCCGACCAAGAACTGGGATTTTCCTGTTCGCAGATTGGGCGGACGTCGCGCTGATGGCGGCGGGAACGATCGGAGCCGTCGGCGACGGCTGCTCCATCAACTGCCTTCTTCTCTTCGCGAGCGCCGTCATGAACAGCTTAGGCTCCGGCAACGCTCAAAGCACTGATCATAACCATGCAGACTTCATGCATGACGTGGAGAAGGTACTATACGACTCCACTACTCTCTTCTTTTAATTTCAGAAACATAATTTATTTATTTATTTATTTATTTTCTGATTTGTGCAGCACTGCTTGTACTTCGTGTACGTGGGATTAGCAGTCCTGGTGGTGGCTTTCATGGGTAATTACCGTGTCATTAGTTGATCTTGTTTATCATTTGAGATAGTCATTAATGCTTAATTTGCTCTGCAGAAGGGTACTGCTGGAGTAGAACGAGCGAGAGGCAGGTGCTGAGGATCAGACACAAGTATTTGGAGGCTATTCTGAAACAAGAGGTTGCGTTCTTTGATTCGCAGGAGGCAACGACTGCAGAGGTCATTAACAGCATCTCTAAGGACACTGCTCTAATTCAAGAAGTGCTCAGCGAGAAGGTGACTCATTGATTCATTTAGTGAACAATCTGTTTAAAATCAAATCGATCGAATTTTATCGTCAAAATCAAACTAATTGAATTAGTTTCAGTATTGCTTGCTGTGATTCATTGAAGAAGAAACTGACTGTTCAGGTGCCGCTGTTCATCATGCACTCCTCCACCTTCATCTCCGGCCTGGTCTTCTCGACGTACTTCTCGTGGAGGCTCTCCTTGGTCGCGCTCCCGCTCGTCGGCTTCCTCGTTATCCCGGGGCTCATCTACGGCAAGTACCTGGTCCACCTGTCGCGCGAGTCCCGCGAGGCGTACGGCAAAGCCAACGCCATCGTGGAGCAAGCGTTGAGCTCGATCAAGACCATCTACTCCTTCACCGCCGAGAAGAGCATCGCGGAGAGGTACTCCGTCATCTTGGAGAAGACGGTGAGGCTGGGGATCAAGCAGGGGATCGCCAAGGGACTCGCGGTGGGAAGCACTGGGTTGTCCTTCGCCATCTGGGCGTTCCTCGCCTGGTACGGGAGCCGGCTGGTGATGTACCATGGCGAGAGCGGCGGAAGGATTTACGCCGCCGGAATTTCCTTCGTTTTGGGCGGACTGTAAGAGAGTTTAAGCTTTTTCGGGTTCTTCCTTTGTGTTTGTTTCTGGTTGTGAAATCCATGGATCGGTGTAGATCCCTTGGCATGGCGGTGCCGGAGGTGAAGCACTTCGCGGAGGCATCGGTAGCGGCTAAGAGGATACTCGAGAGGATCAACAGGCTGCCGCGAATCGATGCGGAGGACCCCAAGGGGTTGAAAATGGAGGAGATGCGTGGCGAGGTGGAGTTCGAATCGGTCCTGTTTGCGTACCCTTCGCGGCCGGAGGTGCCCGTGCTGAGAGACTTCAGCCTCCGGATCCCGGCGGGGCAGACGGTGGCACTGGTGGGCACCAGTGGGAGCGGGAAGTCGACGGCCGTTGCGCTGCTGCAGCGGTTCTACGACGCGGACGCCGGCGCGGTGAGGATCGACGGCGTGGACATCAGGAAGCTGCAGCTGAAGTGGATCAGGGCAAAGATGGGGCTGGTGAGCCAGGAACATGCTCTGTTCGGGACGTCGATCAAAGAGAATATTTTGGTGGGGAAGCCCGGCGCCGCCGCCTGCGAGATGTTCGCGGCGGCCATGACGGCGAATGCCCACAACTTCATCAGGCAATTGCCGGAGGGATATGAGACCAAGATCGGGGAGAGAGGCGCGCTTCTCTCCGGCGGCCAGAAGCAGAGAATAGCCATCGCCAGAGCAATTATCAAGAACCCTGCGATTCTTCTTCTCGACGAAGCCACTAGCGCGCTCGACTCTGAATCGGAAAAGCTGGTGCAGAATGCCCTCGATCAAGCTTCCATGGGAAGAACAACACTGGTAAAAGCGAAGAAAACCCTAATCTTTTCCTCTTCGTCTGCTGTCATGAAGCATAAATAATTGTTGCTTGTTGTGATGTTTCAGGTGGTCGCTCACAAATTGTCGACGATTAAGAACGCCGACCAAATCGCGGTGGTAGATTGCGGAAGGATCGTGGAGATCGGCACCCACGAGGAGCTCATCGCCGAGAAAAACAGCCACTACTCGCGCCTGGTGAAGCTACAGAGGATCTCGAGCAATCTCGATCCGGAGCCGGAATCCTTCCGCCCTTCCTCCGTCGCCAGGAGCAGCGCGAGCCGCCTCAGCCTCACCAAAGCCAGCCCCGCCTCCTTCTCTGCCTTCTCCGAGGACCAATCCACCGCCTCCGTCGCCGCCTCCCCTGCGCCCTCCTTCTCCCGGCTCATCGCCATGAACGCGCCGGAGTGGAAGCAGGCTGTGGTCGGCAGCCTCTCCGCCGTCGTATTTGGATCCGTTCAACCCATCTACGCCTTCTCGATCGGTGGCATGATCGCCGCCTTCTTCCTCCAAGACCACGACGAGATGAAAGCCGCCATCCGCCGCTTTGCCCTAATTTTCTCCGCCCTCTCTCTGGTTTCGATCCTCGTCAATCTGTTACAGCACTACAACTTCGCCTACATGGGCGAGCGCTTGACGAAGCGCATTCGGATACGGGCGCTGGAAAAGATCCTAACTTTCGAGGTGGCGTGGTTCGACGACGACGAGCACTCCAGCGGCGCGCTGTGCTCGCGGCTGAGCCACGAAGCGGCGCTGGTGAAAACGCTGGTCGCCGATCGCCTGTCCCTGCTGCTCCAGACCGCCTCTGGCGTGGTCGTCGCCATGACCATGGGGTTGGTCATCGCCTGGAAGCTGGCTCTGGTCATGATCGCGATCCAGCCCTCGACGATGATCTGCCACTACGCCAAGAAGGTGGTGCTGTCGCGGGTGTCGGTGGCGCTGGCGAAGGCGCAGCACAGCAGCACGCAGATCGCCATCGAGGCCGTGTACAACCACCGGATGGTGACTTCCTTCGGGTGTGCCGACAAGGTGCTGGAGCTCTTCAAGGAGGCGCAGGAGGAGCCGGTGAGGGCGTCGAGGAAGAAGGCGTGGGTGGCAGGCCTGGCTACCGGGAGTGCGCCGTGCCTGTCGTTTCTGTCGTGGGCGTTGGACTTCTGGTACGGAGGGAGATTGGCGCGGGCCGGCGAAATCTCAGCCGGAGACGTGTTCAAGACCTTTTTCATCTTGGTGAGCACTGGAAAGGTAATCGCCGAGGCCGGCAGTATGACTTCCGACCTGGCCAAGGGCGCCACCGCCGTGGCGTCGGTGTTCGAGGTGTTGGACCGTCAGTCCTTCATATCAGCTTCTTCTTCTTCCTCTTCTTCTCCTTCCAATGGCGAGATCAAGCAGATACAAGGAAAGATCGAGATCCGGAAGGTGGACTTCACGTACCCGACGCGGCCGCAGTGCCCGGTGCTGCGTGACTTCAGCCTGGAGGTGAAGGCCGGGACGAGCGCGGGCTTCGTCGGCCGCAGCGGCTGCGGCAAGTCCACCGTCGTCAGCCTCATCCTGCGTTTCTACGACGTCGACCGCGGCGTCGTCCGCATCGACAGTACCGACGTCCGGGAGCTCGACCTCATCTGGTTCCGTGGCTTCACTGCGCTCGTCAGCCAAGACCCGGTCATCTTCTCCGGCACCGTCCGCGACAACATCGCCCTGGGTAAACCCAGCGCCACAGAGGATGAGATCGTCGAAGCCGCACGAGCCGCCAACGCCCACAACTTCATCTCGTAATAACCACAACATTCCGATCAAATTCAGTCAAGAGATTGATCATAACTAAACGAACGAAATGGATGCAGATCGCTGAAGGACGGATACTGCACCAGCTGCGGGGAGAGGGGAGCGCAGCTGTCGGGAGGGCAGAAGCAGAGGATCGCCATCGCGAGGGCGATCGTGAGGAACCCGAGGATTCTGCTGCTGGACGAGGCGACGAGCGCGCTGGACGTTGAGTCGGAGAGGGCGGTGCAGGAGGCGCTGGACCGGATCATGGTGGGCAGGACGACGGTGGTGGTGGCGCACCGCCTCAACACCATCAAGAAGCTCGACTCCATCGCCTTCCTCGGCGAAGGGAAGGTGATGGAGCGGGGAAGCTACGCCCAGCTGATGGCCAAGAAGGGAGCCTTCTTCGACCTTGCCGCTCAGTGACGCCGAGAATCTACAGCTCACCTCCGGCGAATCAAACTGCCAAGCATCTTTGATGCAAATGGCGGATTTACATAGATCTGTGATATGAGCAACTGAATAATATCGAAATAAAAATTTAGTCTGTTCCTGCGTGAGCTGCCTGCTTTGATGAAATCACCGATCATCAAGAAGAAGAGAAGGAATGGCATGTCGAAGGTATTCGTTGGACCTAAGAGAGATAGAGAGAAGAAAGGAATATGATTAAAAAAAAAGCCAAAGATGTCTTGACTCAGCACTCCGATGCTAAATAAGATTCTCACGAGGGAAGTAAAGAAGAACAGTGATCAAAGATTAAAGAACATGGATGCGTAGAAGCGTGCACGTGTGTTCGTTGTCTCTGCGGGAAGGACTCATGGTTAGTGCATGGGATATTGTCATAGGTATGAGGGTTAAATCCTGACTAGTAGTCAGGTTCCTGCCCTCTCCATGCACTGATCACTGTTCGGACTAGCTAGACTAGTACCCGTGATTTATCTTCTCCGTGTTGGTCCTGGGACGGACTGGCGGGGATGCTGGGGTGAGCGCTTTACCTTTTTGCCATCGTGTACGTGTGTTCGTTCTTGTCATTATTCTAAATTAATTGTTATAATTTAGTCTTGGAACGGACTAGCGGGAGCACTGGAGTGAGTATTTCGCCTTTTATCATCATGTATATATGTTCATCGTCCCTACAGAATGGATTGATGGCTAGTGCATAAAGTGTTATCATCATAAGGTTTGAGGGTCAAATTCTGACTAATAGTCAGGTTCCTACTCTCTCATGCACTGGTCATTGTTTAGACTAGCTAGACCAATCTTCATGATTTATCTCCTCCGTGTCGATCTTGGAACGGACTTACTAGGGCTCTGGGGGCGAGCGTTTCGTCTTTTGCCACCGTGTATGTGTGTTCGTCGTCCCGGATAATGGTGTAATGATTAGACTCTTCAATGAATAATTAAGGAATCTAAAATTCGATTCTCACCTGTGGTGTATTGTAGAGATTTTTTTCCTCTAGTGAGAAGTGGGTTTAAGAATGTTGACCATTTGAATGAGTCTCTATTAGTACTTCTTGATTTATCCTAGTGGCCGGTGAAAAAATTTCGTGGGACCAGACCGGTCAACCCCAAGACTAGTCAGTGAGGCTAACTGGTTTTTTTTTGTGTGTGTACGTGTGTTCGTTGCCTCCGGGGTAATGGTATAATAATTAGGCCCTCCCTTGATTAATCAAGGGATCTAAGATTCAAATCATTAACTCTTTCGTGTTGGTCCTGTGACAGACTAGCGAGGGCATTGGGACGAGCATTTCATCTTTTGTCATTGTGTATGTGTGTTCGCTTATATCTATCTGTAGGAGCGGACCCTTTTATATCAATGTCCTTAAATGTTTTTTTTTTTTGATATTTATTGATGATAAAATATTTGTTATACTCCTAGTAAAAGAGATGTCACATCGTCGTATTTAAAATCACGTCGTCAATATTCTATATTGTGAAAGACAATACTGCACAAGTTATCACTAGATAAGTGCATCGTGTTATCTTACATGTTTTGACAACTTACGTGATACATCACATGCTGGTAGCCAGTGGGACTGAAGCGTCAAGTCAGCAGGATCGTCTAAAGTCTAGCAGAGCCTCCCGTCTGTCTTCAAGTCTGGTGGAGCATCAAATAGGTGTAACTAAGCCGAATGGACGTCAATCGATAGAGCTGATCCGAATGCCGAATGAACCTCAATTGATGGAACTAAATTGAATGGACACCAATTGATGGAGCTGAACCGAATGGCGAAAGGACGTTAGTTGATAGAGCTAATATGAATGCCTAATGAATGTCAATCGATGAAGCTGATCCAAATATCAAATGGACGTCAGAGGATGACCATCTTAACTTTGACCTCAATCTCACCGTATCTATAGAGATCTTGATACACCCGAAGACTTCTAATACTTCTCATATCACAATCAATTGTACTAGTCAATTTGTCGCAAGTTCATAGCTAGGCTAGCTCGTGCAAGCTCACTGTCGGGCTCACAATAGGCGGCGAGCTTGTGGCGAGCTCAAGACGAGACCGTCATGAACTCATGGATTGAAATGCAGCTCAGATAAAGAAATCGAAACAGAAGTCTTATTTCATAACCATGCACTCAGGCACAAGGAAACCATGGAGATGAACAAAGTAACAGAAAAAACTGAAAAGTTTCCTGGAACGGCAACATGCTCCAGAGGTTGCAGCTCATCGACATAAACTAAGGAAGGCGATCGTATCGTCTCCATTTATTTTTTTATTAGTGAAAAAGGAAATATATCGAACAAAAAATAAAGAAAAACTAAACCGAGGGCCGCGCGGGGCAATGGCAATTGCAGAATGCACAAGTCTTTTCCTCTTCTTGTGGTGGGCAGTACCTCCTTGTTTCTACTGCTATCATATGTCTATCTCAAAGGTTAACTTAACCATTTCCTTCAGATAAAATAAAACAACAAGATGCTCGTTAGGACTCTTCGAGCTCTAGATACTGCGAGTGAGATGCTGCGAGAAGAGATGCTCCGATGCCTGACCCATCGTTCGCCAACTTGATGACGATGGAAGTCGAGGCTTCAGGCCCAAGCATCTCCTTGAGGGTACTCTGCAAGCAATCACTGAATATGGTGTAGTGCTCGTAGAGCCCACCATCCATCGCAATGACGGTCTTTGGGAGTTTACTGCCATCCTTTGGTGGAGCGTCACGCCCGATCTTCTTCAGAATGCCAACTATGCCGGCTGCAGCCAAGCGAGCGCCACGCTTGGCAACTATGTCGCAGATTTGGACGACCGCTTTTCTTGTTTTGAGAGATGTATTAGGGATCTGTAACCCAAGGAGCAGAAGATTCGATAAGAAAAACATGTTTTGCATTAAAAAAAACAATAAGGATGTGATCATCTCGGGAACAAATATGTACCCCCAAGAGTTCTTTCAGCTTAGTCCCGACTACTTTTAGATCAGGTGAGTTGTCATGGTGTATGGCTGACATGGCAGGTGTCCTGTGAAACTCAATTTGGAAATTTGATCAGAAAAAATACTGTGAAGAAAGAAAGAGAGATCACGACATCCCGATAGAAAATAAGCTACAACGAAAAGCATAAAGTTAAAGCCAGTACAGACGGTTCATACTTTGTTACAAGTTTTAGATCATGAATTGAGTAACAAGACGACATAATAAATTTATAGCGTAGCAACTGAAGTTTAAGATTCATCATAACTTGGCTAGTGAATAAGAACAAAATCGTTTATCAACTAAAAAGGGTTATAAAACTAAGATGAACTCTCCATTTGCAAATTAAGTCAAGGTGATGGTAAGAACAGTTTGTTATTTTTGCATTGTCCTAGTGAAGAGACGAAGATAGACAGACATGACGACAAATTGCATTTTATTGTGATAAAAAGTCTAGTTCAGGTTAAGCTTATTGTTTCAAAATTTGTGCTTGTAGAGGTATCATAAAGGTGCTAAAATCAATGGAATTTGTTCATCAGAAAACTCGGTAAGTCTGTGATGCTGCATTGCCTGTCTTACAATATTCGGTCATTCAGGCAACTCCATGGACTTGCATTGCCATTGGGAAAGAATCGAGTATATGAGCATACTCAGACAATCAGTTAAATTGGAAGATGAGTCAAAAAATAATGAGCGATTGAGTAAAAATATGTCATAATTCATTTGGTATAATCCAATATTCATTTGGTGCAAGCAATAGAATTTTCACTGTTTTATTTTTCATAATTCAAGATTATAGTAATGCCTCATGAATTACAAGAGTTCAAATCATAACCATGGCATTATTCTTTCATTGGATTCTGGATTAGTTCAATCAATAAAGAGTCACTGAATCCAAATTCATTTTAGACATAACTAGCTGATTTCTATTTGAAACTAATCCAAGTGCAATACTAGAATTACCAATTAAATTGCAGATAATCATTATTTCGGTTCATCCAATTTGCTATACCAGCAAATCTTACTATTTAATTGCACTTAATACTAATTATAGTTAGTTCAATTAGTTAAATAGAGTCAATCCAAATGGATTCATTATACACTTTAGGAGAAACCAAAAGTTAATCGGCAATAGTTAGGTAGATGAGATGATGGATTATGATTTAAGCCCTATCATGATATTGAATTTGGATTGTGTTCATTCAATCACAAATATATTGGTCAGCCAGAAATAAAATTGGATTTGATTACTGATGATTAATATCAACAATCTCGAGAAAGAGTGGTGTCATTACTAAGAGTTTAATCCTTGATTTCATGTAATCTACTATCTATGATAATTCATTGGAAACACTCTTTTCTGTAACCAGACTATTACTTACAGTAGTTAATAGTTGAAGTTCATAGTGAGCTCGAATGGAGCTCTGATCAAGCTCCACTATACACAAGGCTCTCCATATAAGTTAGCTAAAACATAATACACCGACAAAATTCATGTTATTTCTTCAGTTTTACCATATTATTGATTTTAATAACATAAGAATTTGTAAATATCAAGAAATAAAACAAGAATAATACCATTGATATATCTTACATATGCATTATATATACAACAACCAAGCCTTATCCCACTATGTGGGGTCGGCTACATATGTATTATATATATATATATATATGAGTTATATGTTCTATATATTTGAGAAAACAAATTACAAGACAATTGTAGCAAAAGGTGATTACGTTCACCCCAGACGTCCCTCATAGCCCGTCCCAAGGTTATGTGAAGACATATCTTCCAAACATGAACTACTCACAAGCTTCCATGCATACTAATTAAATCGTCTTCATAAATGTTCAAAGCTCATTTGCTTATTGAATCGAGCTTAAAAATATGCCCAAGCTTGTTCCTCTTCAATTTTTGATACCAAAAGGAACAGGAACAGTTGAGACACAATTGGTTCATTTACATTCCTAGTACCAGCTCTCAATCTAAATTGATGTTTCTCAATAATTCTTGACATGATATTTGGAAATATAAACATGTCCAAACAATTTTCTCCCACAGTATATATGTTGTGTCGATACCTTTTTGGGACCTAAATTGTCAGACATGACAATGGCATGTTTAACCACCTTTGCAATTAATGAAATTGTACAGATTGTGGTGAACTCCCCTTCAAAAAAGTGAAGACACTTGAGATCTTTTGTGTTTCATGTATATAGAATCATGCTCTTGCGAGCGCTTATATCTTGATCAGGACATTTCTCCATCATTGCTCAAAGAGTACATTTGGAATATTGGTTAACTGCTAGGAGCAAATTTGACATTTGATATATTGACTATTTGTTGAAATATCCTATCTCATTTCTCTAGACTTGTATCAATATGCACCACTATATTTATATATGTTCAAATGTAATCAATTGACCCTATAGTTAGACAAAATAAATCAACTAGTGTGGAAGGTGTAAAGGGTAAAGAGAGACCAAATAAAACTCAAGACAATGCAATAAAAAAAAATTTAATTGAACTGATCAACTAGTGTGGAAGGTGTAAAGGGTAAAGAGAGACCAAATAAAACACAAGACAATGCAATAAAAATAAATTTAATTGAACTGAACTGAACTGAACGTTACTAGTTATAATGACATAGCCTTGTATAGATTTCAATGGTATCACTAACTCCAATAGATGGGGCAACCATGATCAAGGAAATCTCACCTCCATATTTGCTATGGCAAGATAATTTATATATTTCAACATAGCATACTATGAATTATTTGTATTCAACTGGTCTTAGCTAAACCGCTAACAGAGATGATTGAGTTACAAGAGATAGATGATTAAGGATATGATATGTCTACCATGATGTCTTTCTTTTTTTGAGAATTTACTGTATGGAAGGCAACAAGTGCAAATCCTAGCTACCTATAGCTAAAATGGAAGTTTTATCGTCGATAATATGGACAACAGTCCCAAGCAACAGAATTTAAAGAGCATTAATTTGTTAGTAAAGATGAAACATACCGGAGTATGAATGGAGTTTCAAGTTTTGGTGGGACGGTATCTCCAAACAATGCAGTTTCAGTAGCTAATTTTAGGAGTACCCTTCGTAAAATTTCACCCAGGTACATTCCAGACATTAACTTTTCAAAAATCTGCAACAAAAAATCTAATTGATTTATAAATTGATACAAGTTCTCATAACCAAAAAAGTCTGTAAACATACACATCACCTGTTCGCCAGGATTCAAACTCACTGCATCTAGTGCTTGGTCATAATCTGTTAGAGGAAGATGAGATGACCTGAAATTTCCCCACTCCATGTTGATAACCTAAATATTAACAATTTAAACCATGAAAAATAGACCTGTGAACAGCTACACAATAGCCTTGCTTGATTAATTTGTCGTAACCATATTAGAGGAGCTGGCGCTTACCATCTCCCCTGATTTGGGCAGGAGACCATGCCATTTGGGTATTGCATGAGCACGCTCTACGTAAGCTGCATTTGTCCCTGTGCCTAATATCACAGCAGCAACTACATCATGATCATAATATCTCCCCCCGGCTAATGTCCCAATTGTATCATTCACCTGTACCAAAGAATTACAGCCAGCATTTACCAAATCTAATCTTGATTATGACAGTCAATTGGCTGCAAATTGATATCTGTGGACAAATCTTTCAGTGATAGGTAAAGGTATATGAGAAACATACCAGTGCTGAGACTCGCATATCCAGGCCTTGTCTTTCCATGGCCTTAGTCAACTCAGCTACCACATCTTCCCCAACCTGCTTTTAACAAAAGCATTAACAAACTGAGGTCAAAAATGATTATGGTGTATGACTTGCACCACAAGCAATGCCCAAAAAAGTAATTCAGATATGTCTAAGAGTTCCAATTTCAATCATTTAATTAAATCAATTGCCAAACATAATGGCCATAGCCTGAGATTTTTAAGCTACCGATTGATATAAATCTGCGAGAAATGTGCATTCAATGAGCGAATTAAGAAACCGAAAAACAAAGTGTTCCATGGCCACAAGTCTTTTGAGAAATTTGAAGAAAAACATAAACCAAAATAAGATTATAAAGTAAAGGATTTTCCTAATTTGCTTTTGTAGTTTTAAAACCATCCTATTTAATCCCTGGTTGTAACTGTTTGCGATAAATTTATAAGCATAATGAATGGAAACAAATGGGATAAGCAAGCCTATAGTTTCAAAATAATGTTTATCTTCTTCATCGTTCTCTCCTCATAGCACGGCTGTCAATAGGACCTAAAAATCTTACAATCTTACAAGCCCAAATGACCAAAATGATCTAGATCCCATGTAGGATTGGAATTAGGTTGAGGTGTTACTATCTTACACCTTGATCCTATGTTCCCTCATCATGCTTAGATAAGATTGCGATCATGGAAACATAAACTTAACCAGATATGCAAATAAAAAGAGCACCAAAGATTATGGACTAATTTAATGAAAAGCCTTGAGGTTTAGCAAATAATCATTAGAAAAGAAAAAACATCAAACAAAGATGGAAATTTTCAGTTTCGGCTGCAAATCATAATTTGATAACCTAATAATTATATGAGAACCATCAGATTTCGTAGAACCTATTTACACAAAACATAGTAAAGAGATACAAAATGTGTTTCTAGCTTCTATTGCAAATTATATTCTAAAATCTAAAGGTTCATAAAACAATGAAAATATAAGCATTGTTTTTTTGTTTAGAAAATTACAAATTACTCTGTATGACTTTCAGCAGGGAACAAAGCCAGAAGCTTTTTAAAGTAAGCTACAAAATGATCAAGCAAGAAAACTGGTTTCATCAAGCAACGTTAGAGAGAATTTCACTGAATGAAGCTAAAAAGGTGGTCAGGAATTACCGTGCTATCGATATTAAAACCTTTTGTCCATTTAATTAGGGTGCCTGATGCAATTGAAGTTTGTCTCACTGGAAAAGAGAAGGTAAATCCAAGCTCCCTCTGCCTACCAATAGGAAGGTGAAAATCATCACCTTCAGCAGCAACAAATTTTGCTAAAGCTGAAGCGATAAAATCAAAAAGTTCCTGAAAATGTTCTCAAATGTAAGCAAGGTGGTAGGTACTACAGATGTCAAAAATGAATAATTAACATAACAATCAGGGCTTTTCACTTACATCTGAGCCTCCAACCATTAGATGTGGCGGTATGGAGACCTCCTCAAATTCTTGCTTGACAACACGTTTCTCCTTCCCTCCTAATTGTACACGAAGTACTCGGAAGTTGGTTCCTCCAAGGTCTAAAGCATAAAACAATCCTGTCTCATCCCTTGAAAATAATATCCAAGGACTCAAAGGTGTTAGTTTAGAATGTCAACATAAACTTGAAGTTGTATATTGAATACAACACTAGAAAAAAATACAGCAGTTTAATTCTAACTTCAGTTCATTCTTGAGGAGTGTTCTTCATTCAGACACAAATCCAAGTGGAAATTTAAATGAAATTTCCTAAATGATATATGTTTCATATATATATATATACTCTCAGCATAAAATTAAACAGTTTTTCTTTTTTTGTCAGAACAATTTATTCACCATAGTACTTCAGGTGTTCTTTAAGGCAGCCATGAGTTAACCAAAATTCTCAAGCCAATGCTTGCAGGCTAGATGCATGGTACAATTAAAAGTAAAATAGATCACTGGCTTGAACTTACAAGTCTCTAATGCTATGTTACCGACAGTTAGCAGCATCTAAAGCAATCTCACAAAGAATATTTGATAAAACCCCAAAACATTAGGAAAGCTAACGATGGAAAGCATTCAAGAAAATAGAAAAACTAGGTTGTTCTCACTAGCAAATTCTCATAAAATTATCTTATTGTACTCCAAGGAGATTCAGGTACACAGAAGTGCAACAACTTCAAAACTTTTAAAAGCTTGTAAAGATTCAAAATTGTGAAGTCCAAAGCCAGGTGATGATATGAAGTAAATAAAACTTTGCAAGTATTCCACATGTCTACGGCAATCACTGATCCCTCAGATTGACCATGTTATCATCACTCCAGCTAAAAATGACTAGTGTTTAACCAAAGTGTGCCTCATAGATCCATTGATTGTCTCATTTATTACCTAAATAGGGCTAAAAGGAGCATCCAGAAAATGCTATTGAAATCAGGGTGAAGAAGGCACAAACAGAGAGACGGAAGATAATAGGAGAATAAATTACAATTGAAACCTAATTTTTTTGCCCTTAATAACTCCAGTCTATTGCTAGCTCTGTTAAATTGATACGAGATCCAGCCATGCCACTATGAAATAGCTAAACTCTGCGGAGTTTATAAAAAGAGAGCTCGCAACCAAAATTGATCGTTTAACATACTCAAAAAAGAAGCTCCTTTAGGACAAGGGAAGAAGGCATATACCCAGTGGGCAGGTTGTCGACGTAGCTGATCAGCATCTTCAGCTTGCTGCCGCCCTCGGAGGCGAGGCCTGCGTGCATCTCCACCGTCATCGCGTCCGCCACCTGCCGCAGCTTCCCGATGGGCGTGGCGGCCCGCTCCTCGAACTCCTTGATCACCGCAGCGACCCGTGACCACCGGCCCGAGCTCCTCATACGGTGCCGCACAACGAGCACCGCCACGGCGCAGGCGGCCGCAGCGCACACCACCGTCGTCGTCACCGCCACCTTCCCCATACCTCCCGAACCAGAGCTGTTCCTAGCCGATCCGACACTTGGAGCTCCGTCTTCCAAGATCCCTCCACGGTATATCAAAAAAGAAAACGGAAATCGCAAGATCAAAGATGAAACTTTGTGAGAATCCGCACCATCCTGAGTTCGATTTGGATCAAAGAGGAAGGGAAAGGAGAGATCTTGAAAGCGGCCTCCTCGGGAATTTTCCAACCTCTAGGACCGAGCTACCGGGGCAGGGAGGGCATCGACTCCTTTTTTTAGAGTAGGAAAAAAAAAGGAATTTTGGAGATAAAAAATGAATTAATTTAATAATATTAACATTTTAAAAGCCTAAAATATATATTTCTTTTACATATCTATCCTTTTAATTTTTAATATATTAACTTTGTGGTACATGTGTTCTATCTTTCTCTCATGAAGGATAATTGATTCCACGCAAGCATGAATGCGATGCGAGAATAAATAAAGTAATGGATAAAATTATTGGGTGGCGAAACGAATAAACAAACAAAAACTATTTCCCTTAACTTGTAAGAAAAAAACAAATTTGATGCAGGCTAAATTTACCAATAATATATTTTTTATTAACTAAATTACTTGTGCACCTTGTATTTATTAATATTTGTGTGTATCCTCGTTATTTTAAAAAAACTCTTTAATTAAATGACTAATCTATATGTATATATAAACGGAATTATCTGTTAAAAAAATTTCATCTAGAAATAAATTTAATAATCAAATAATTTAAAATTTACCAACTTAATAATATAAATATATTTCTCATTACAAACTCAAATAATTTAAATTTTCAAGATCTGATCTTAAATTATATTTAATATTATCATTATATTTATAAGTTTGTCAATATTAATTATTTGTGATTTGATTTCTATAAAAATAGAGTTATCTATTAAAAAAAATTCATCTAAAAAAAATCAAATAATCAAATAATTTTAAGTTTATAAACTTAATAATATAAACATGTTTTGCATTATAAAATCAAATAATCTAAAGTTTCAAAGTCTAATCTTAAATTATATTTAATACTATCATTATATTTGTAATTCTGTCAATAAAATGAATATTTATCTGTAATTTAATTTCTATAAATAGATTAATAATCCGAAAATATACTTATATAACTTTAAATATTTGATTATTAAAAATAGATATATCATTAATACTTTCCTTTCAAATTATTGTCAACAAAATAAATATTTATTTGTAACTTCAGTTTCTATAAATAGATCTAATAATACTATCGCCTTGATTTCATCACATGATTTAATACCCATGAGGGTGGGAAATTCTGTGTGCTATATATAATACTGCACTCTTCAACAAAAAATTAGTATCTATTATATTAAAACGATTATTACTTTAGGCAGAAAAAATGACTCGTGTTTAATGTCATTTGAGAGGTTAACCTTTTGAAAATGTAATGAGCTCTGAAACTCCGTTTGGTTCGTTGTTACAATCTACTTGCATATAGAGATAACAAAAAATTTAACTTGGAATGTGTCTTTCATGATAAAGAGGTATATTAATTATTATTATTTTACATATTTATTTGATTTATTTTATATTTTTATGAATATTTACTCTGTCTATATTGGTGAACGCATACATGGAACAATAAAATGTCTGATGATGAAGAAAGAAAAATCCATTTTTAAAGGTCATGTATTTGTTATAAAAAATATCATTGTTGTAGAGAATCGAATAAAGTATAAGACAACAATAAACAAATGCAAAATTAATTTTATCGTAAAAACTCAAGTATGCAAAGTTTTTGATATATGTTTACATTTATGATATATGAATTCAAGTCCTTTAGTGAACTGAAGAACACAAACGTTGATGAGACTATACTTTTTGGTATAAATTTATTTCTGTATCTAATATTTTTTCTTATAACTTACTTTTTTTTTCCGAGATGTCATTGGTAAAATGGTTGCACGAGACTCATCATAAAGTAGAGAATTTGATGGTCGTCTTACAAAACTTCTTGATTTTATCTTAGAAGATTTAGAGTAAGTATGTTTAATTTTATTTTTTGGTTTTTTGATTTAGTGTTTTTTAATAATATCATATTTTATTGTTTTTAGGAACAATAGACTATCATATGCTTGGTGGAGAGACTTCATCAATGACATCATGACGTACTTAAAAAAAATAGATGAATAACAGATTATTATTATTTTTTAAATATGTCAGAGCAAAATATTTTATGAGTGTGTCTAATAAAATATTTTTAGAAAGTTTTTCAAAATATATATATATATATACATTAATTATATTATCTACTTAGTTTATTTATATTTTAATTATTATTTAAATACTTATACTTATTAATTTTAATAATTAAT